>JAABNY020000040.1:13519210-13534667 GCA_015164015.2 Brevimyrus niger | reverse complement strand
ATATAGTGTGTGTGTGTGTGTGTGTGTGTGTGTGAGAGAGAGATGGGGGGGGGGACAGGATGCGTATTACTTAATATATTTATTAGCAGAAAAAAATAATAGAAATTCAAAAACCGAACGAAATCCAAGCGGTATTCACTGAACAGTGAAAGTCTTTAGTTAGTGGGATACAGAGGTGAAGAGGAACAGGCTAAAATAAATATTCTCAAACACCCACATCAATGACAATAGTACCACAAGCTACAGTGCTGGAGAGACTGATGAACATAACAGCTGTGCAGAAATCGTCCCTCCATATTAAAATCATAAAATACAACTACCTAAATGTCGCACTGACTGAGACGTATATCTGACACTTAAACGCTTTTCAACACAGTTCAAAACAGAGTTAAGACAACTTGTTGTGCTGTAAATAAATCACATATCTATGACCACAATAAATAAACAAATAAAATCAATGCACTCTAAATGCACCTTACAGTACATTTCCTAAGAACGTCCGTCATACGTTACGGCTTTTGCCCATTGTGCGTCAGATGTACAAATGCATGCCGGCTGGATGGAAGAAAAACAGCCAGTGTATTTTGGAAACTTCTGAGGGAGAGGTTAACAAGGGAAATACGAGTCGTTATAATGATAAAAGAAAGCCCCCTAGCGTTCCCATTGATATATAGCTCAGGACCAGGTCTGCGTCGCTTTATTTCAGCACAGACACACTCATGCAGCAGGGAAACTAACTCAGCCATATAAGAAATAATGAAAACCCACAACTTGAAATCATTTTACATTTAACTTACATTTAAAACTTTGCAATATGGAAGAATATTAACGCGCATTACACCGTTTACAAGCTGCAGGTAATAATTAAACAAAAAATAAACATTACATTGCTAGCTCATTTATATACTTAAGATAACTTTATGGATCCCATCCTTGTGATAATTAGACCAAGCCCGGGGGGCAGGTCCCCCAACCCTGCCATAATGATGGAAGCGTTTGCCCAACATTACGCGAATTGCTGCAGTCACTGGCGATCGAGTGATACCTTTGCAGAAGCTGATGTAGAATTCCCAGCGTTACAGCGGGCATGGTGCTGAAGTGCCCACTCATTGTTATGGTACAGTTGAGGCCAGGTTGAATTTGGCTGCTGCCTGTACAGGTCTTACTTTTCACTGGAAACTTCCCTTGCCTATATTTCGTATTCTTGGCACCTCGTTCAAAACTTAAAATACTTAATGGACCGGGCAATGCGTTACCCCAGAAGTGTCATCTCCGTAAGGCTCGTTTCAAATCATTAATTGCTTGTGTTCTAGCTAAATGTCCAGCCAACAGTATCAGTCCCATTGTGCAGCAAAGAGAAAAGACAACACTCATAAACCGACGGGCACTTATCCTTACCTACTACTCCAGCAACGATAAATCCCATATCATCCGGAAATAAGAGCTCCCTCCGATATCATCCCTGTCGATGAGAGCCGAGTCCCTGTCACTGTTTGGAGACCCTGATCAATGGTGCACAGCTCCGACTAAACCAAGAAACCTCTGAGCAGACCTACAGTCCGACTGAGCGGCGTTTTCGGCTGGGCAGACGGCGCTGCCGGAGGCCCCGCCCACACCATGCGCCGATTGGTTGGAGGGCGGACAGAACTCCTGAGACGATCGTGTCAACTTGTCTCTTTAAACATCAGTCATTGTGCAGGTTGACAATGGTGCATCATAAAATTTTAAGTTTAAAACTTAAACTAACTAAAACATTTATCAGTGCCACTATATGTTTATACCCGCAGATTTAACAGTACCGTACAAGTATTTTATTGTATTTTGTTCTTTGCTTCAGTACGCGCGCGCGCGTGTGTGTATCCGTCTCCAAACATCATTACGTTTTGTATGCTCTCTGTATAGTATGTACTGTGTATTGTGTGTCATGTGGGAAGTCAGTTACTGTTTGCCTAAGCACCAAACACGTAAAAATGAATTGCAAATTAATTGTACTTGGTAAGGTCGTGAATAAAAGTCTGATTGTTTTGTTATACATGAAGTGATTAATTGTGTTACACCGAATACAATAAAACTTGGATCAGGCACCGCCAATTGGATCAGCCCGCCAGTTTTCTACTTTAGTTGAACCCTTATCTATGTAAAATGTTAATGACCTGTCCAGGATAAGGGGATGGAAGGTAGATGGGTAATGGATGGAAACAGTTGATTTTAGTGACAAATTAGAACTTTGTTAATGAATATTAGTGATGATATTGTGCAAAATATGCTGACTATACCAACAGCATGGCATATAGGGTACCTAAGAATGAAATGTGGGAACAAAGAAGATCCTTCTCTTGAAAGAAGAAGTGGTCAAAAGACAAGTATAACTGAAAGTGACCTTGTGGTTGGGAATTTCCTTTCCGCTTCATGCTGTTCCTCTAGGGACAGTGCCTTATCACAGCAGAAAACACTTCCAGGTGGTGATCAATCATAACAATCCTCTCCTTGTATAGCGTGCACTCAGTGAGCAACCATTTTTCAATCAGCAGTTCTAGTGAGCCGAGGTAGTGTACAAATCAAAATTGCATCTTTTTCTGTAATTTAATCTTGTTATATCTAAACACAGTCTCTTTTGTGATTAGGTTTAGTATAATAAAATGCACATCCATCCATCCACATTCCAGAAATCTATTATGATCAGTGTTACAGGGAGACCTGGAGCCTTTTGCATGAAAGATATGTGGCACAAAGTGGAGAACATGTCAGACAGGATGCTGGCTTAATATACATAGTTTCAGGTAATTCATCTACACAAAGAATTAATGTCACTGCAAGAAAACATGTACAAATGCATTTGATTGGATGATGAGGAAGGAGAACTGAGCGCCTACATACATTTCTTAGGGGCAGGGTTTTGTTCCAAGGGTATAAATGTGGGTATGGACAGTAGGAATGTACCATGTGTGTTTCGGGGGGTGGGGGCTTTTGGAGATGATTTGGTTTCTACCAGTGCTAAAAACCAAACCAACACCCTTGCCTTATTCACTTCATCTGTGGTTTATTACACAAGCCCAATTGCTGATGCAAGATCCCATACCCAGCTTATAGCCGAAAAGCTTTCTTTTGCATTTGTTCCTTCACTGTTTTGTTAAGCCCATCTCCACTCCATTACCCAAATAATGTCCCTATCCTATCCTCCAATCCTGTGTCACATGGTGCTACTTGCCATCCCGCCCGGAACAACTCTTTCAGCGACTATTTATTTAAACAAAATATTTTTAGATATACCACTGGCCTTTATAGGGTTGTAGTGCTAGAAGAACCCTGGCTGTTTTAAAAGTGCAGCGATGGTATAAACATACTGCAGAATATACTTCTTTGCCATATGGCTCATTGTACACAATGCATGATGTAATTGTTTTAGTGATTGCAGTGTAATGCTTGAGAGAATGCTGCAATATCTCAGCTATTATTTCTGTGTGCTGTAATTAGCAGCAAGCAGAAAGTTTCTGTCAAGAATACTGTTACAAACACATTGTATATGTTAGAGATGGAACACCCCCGCATTCGAAGCTGTAAGTCATTACAATGAAAGGCACAAAAATAACAGATTATACTTGGCATATTTTGAAACTAATGAGAACATACCATGTACTGTATGATCGGATCATGTAGGTCTTCCACAGCCATTTAAGAGACACTTAGAAACTGAAGCAATGGGAAAAGTCCTTCCAATTTCCAATAGTTTATAATATACACAAGTAATGAGTATATATTTTATTACACATTACATTTAAGTTAGTTGTACAATTAGAGTGCTAGTGAAATGCATTGTTGCTTCTACAGGCTTGTTGGTCTGAATCAAGTTTGCAAGTTCTTCCTGTGTGTCAAACCTGCAGGCAACACAGCTGCAAGCTATGAGATATGCCCACTCCCCTACTTAAACCTTGCGCAGCGATTGCCCTGTGCGAGGTATTGTTGAAATGCAATTTCTGAGCACTTTACCCCTTTGTCTTTGTTTCAGCTCTGTTCCGCCAGACTCTTCCTACCACCTCTTCCTGCGCTTCCTGAACCATCCCGCTCCATGAACACGCTGCTGTGTGTTATTGCTTTATATTTTAGCAGATTTGGAGTGAGATATTTTTTTCCGAGAGACAAACAAACAAGAAACATGAACTAGTCAAACCACATTAAAAGCTTTACAAAATATTTTAGCACTTTTATAGCAATATTCTTTTTTTGAGAGGCAAACAAACTACAAACAAACCAAAGACACTAAAAAGTCTGGCAAAAATCTGACATTGCATGATAGGATACTGTTTACGGTCATGATATGGTATTCTCTAAATCTAACATGTGCAGTTACATTTATAACTATTGAAACATTTAACAAAATAAATATTTTTAAAGATATATAAACTAGAATTACTGTTGAGTGTGTACGCCGCCATGTTGAAATTACAACACAGGGGCAACTCGGAGTCTCGGACAACACATCTTGTTCGACTTGAACGTCATAAAAGAGACATGTTTCCAACGGGAAGTGACATTTTTCGTGATGTTTCGTGATGTTTTCATCCGAGTTCCGACTTGGAGAGAAATAATCGATAGCACCATAAGGTACCTCCGACATAATGAATGCATTGTGATGATGGCAATTTGTACATGATAGTCTAATACTAGATAGATAAATAGATATATTTGCTTATATGTTATTTTTGCAGGTTACAATACTGTTTTGATTGACCTGCTTCCCGCCCGTGTGAATTGAATTACCCGCTCGTAAAATTCCAGAACATTAAAATCCGCCCTGTTCAGCCACTATCTGCTCTATATGCAACTATCTGCAACTGTGGTACCCGACCTGGTGCAGGACTCTGCTCTGCTTAAAACACAAACAGTTATATCTAACATAATGATTAAAATCTTTAGGGATTTCTTAAGCAACTATAGAACATATGAGAACATAAAAGCAAGTTACATCATTTGAAAAGTGAAAGTAACAGAAAATTGGTAAAAATGCTTGACTACAGGGGCGATTCTAGGTTCAGAGCTTTGGAGGTGCTGAGCACCCAGAGAGCTGCCCAGCAAGGCAAGATACACTTTACTCGTCACATAAACAGCATGAACTGTCAAAAAAAGTTAGAAATCTTTGGGGGTGCTTTTATTCATTTTGGGGGTGCTGAAGCACCCCCAAAATGGGCTAAAATCACCCCTGCTTGACTACTGGAAAATTGCACAAAAAAGCAAAAACAAATTGTCAAAAATGTATGTGCACATTGCTTTCAGTGTAACATTACTGCAGCGGAAGTGTTAACGTATACTAAACATCGCATGTTTATTATAAACCAGTTTTTTTAATTTTTTTTTATTAAAGATAAATAGACAATCTGAATATAATAAGATAAGGAAATTAGACAAATAAATAAGGTTTACTTTAAAACCTGTGTAATCTCACCAGTGATACACTCCAGGCTTTTATAAAAATTTAGTTTAAACTGTTAAACTGTAGGTAGGATTACAGTATTTCTGCTATCATCAAATGCTTGGTACGCAGTTCACCTAAAAAGTAAAATCTTGTCACTGTAAAAATGATACATGTGATTTCATGCATGTGATACATGTCATCAAATCAGCAGTGTTTTATAGAGCTCCTTCTAAAGAAACACCGGCACCAGCAGCCAAAGGAGAATTGTGACAATAAATGATCAGTCCTGGTCTATTTGAGAGAACATGCTAATCTCAGATATCACCACAGCAAGAACAGCTGTCACGCTCTGTCAGTTACCCATAATCTCTCGTTCATTACATTTCAGTGGCTATTATCTGAAATGATTAATAAATAAGAAATATTGTCTAATTATCAATTCACCTGGCTGTCTCTTCAAACATAATTACATTATGGAAAATGAGCAGTTCTCTTGACTTATTTATCATGACAACATTTCAAAATTATAGCGATGACAGCAGAAATGTGCTGAATGTGTTTCATTGGCTTGTAGCTATCCAGGCCGTATCAGTCAGAGCTCTGTGTGACACTGCAGAGAAAAGTCAAATGGAGAATATTTAAAGTTGTTTATGGTGCTCCATTTTTTTCTCTTTTGTCGCTTTAAAAAATTACTGTGGTATCAATCACTAAATCCAGGATTTCTTACTTGCAGTTTTATACAGTTTCAATTTCAATTTTTCAATTTCAAAGTACTCTGATTGCGAAGGCTCACTTGGAAGCGAGGCCAAGACAAAACTTCAGATTTTTGCAGTTGTCATATTTATCTTGGGATTTAAGCCACAGATATCGTATACAGCATATTAAAGCTGGGTTTCTCCCGCTTTTTATTTTTAGGACCTACTGGAAGGCTCCCCGAGTTGAAAGCACCACTGTAATTGCCATTGTTCAAGCAATTTCTTAGGCATTTGGAAAACATTTGGTATAGAATTGCTGACCTATTACACATTTAAGCCTATTTTTGTCCACGAATCACAGTTACTTTACACCTTTAGATTTTATGAAAGATACAGGAATGTTACATATATCTTGACCCTATACATTCCTAATGAAGAACATATTCTCTTCAGGAGCCACCATGGAAACTTTGATCAACTACATATTTATTGCATAAATGAATTTCATGTTGCAAACTAATAAACACGTTTTGAATGTAAAAACACTTTCATGCATCCTCATTCCTGAATCCAGGCTGTAAGCCTTTCGTTATGCAAGCTACTTTAAAACAGGAGTTGCGCATGCGTGTTTGTGCATTAATGTGTATTTAATTAATTAAGGCACCCCTGCTGCGTCATGCCGCCAGCTGGTAAGCTGTGTGTTTTGCCGTACCTGACCTGAAATCCCACCTATTGCTGCATATTACTTGCCAGGCGATGTAATTACCTCACTCCCTTGGATAATCACTTTTACCATACTTAGCCAGAGCAATGTTAATCGTCTAGGTATGCCTGCTGATTTTGCTTCAGATGGCTTTTTCCTGTCCTCAACACTTCGCAAAACAATTCCTGAAGCACTTTGCTCAGAGCTTGGGTGAGAATGTTGTAGATTTTGTCATTATGTATTAGAATAATTTTAGGCATCTAGGGAATGGCCCAGTCTGTCATTTATAACAGAGGCTGAGAAGAAGTGCTGAAATAAAAGGAACATTAATCGAGTTTCTATATTATTTGAAAACAAATAGGAATAAGAAGAAACCTCAGAAATATGGAAAAATCAGACAACTCCAAAGAAGTGATTTTTTTCCGCCTTAAATCTACCTGTCAATGCTTAACAATGATCTGATATACATATATTATAGCATAACACAGGCAAAAGGGAAAGTGGAAATCGGAAGGCTTAAGGGTGAATCAGCAATCATGGGAGATAGAAGAGGAAGAATCGGCAATCATAAGGAGAAGAAATCAAAGAAATGACATTCATCAGAAACGAAAAAGAGAGAATGAGTAATCATATGGAAGATACCTGGAAAAATTAACAGAATCAACAATGCACAAGGAATATGATTGTCAGACATCATAAGGAAAACACAAAGAGCAAGACAAGTCAGAAAATATTGCTTGTTTTTCAGATAAACTGATTTCCAAAAGAAAAGTCAAATCATTTAGAACAGTGTTTCCCTAACTGGTCCTTGGGAACCCCCAGACAGTCCACGTTTTGTCGGGAATATATTTTGTCTGGAGGGAGCCTAAATGTGACCATCTGGGGGTCCCTGAGAACCAGGTCAGGAAACCCTGTTTTAGAATAAAAAGAGATGAAAGTGCACAGGCACCTGATTAAGGTAGATTGTTTTGTTGCTCATTGCATGTGAACAACGAGCAAGAGAAATGATGAAACAGGGCAAGGACGAAGGAAAAAAACCCAAAATCTGAAATTAAACCCAGTTCTGCAGAAAACAGCATTTTTCTCCTGTCTTTTCAGCTCATGGATTCCTATCAGTTGTTGATGACAGTTCAGACCTTTAGTGTGCCTTCACCTTTGTGAATGAAAATGACCTACCTGTCTTTTCAACAGGCTAAATCAAGGTCATTTTCAGGGTGGGATTTGTGGAGAGGGCATCCATTTATCAAACAGGAAGTTTTGGGGGGGGAGCCTCAGTATTGACACCACTGTGGTCTGGAGAAATGTTAGCACAAGTAACAAAAAACAAATTAAGGTCAACGGCCACTGAAAGGCTTACAGATAACAGCAAACAAGGACAAGAGATTAAGTATTATGAGATAACAACAATGGAATAGTCAACTGCTATGCTAAGCTTCTCAACTAGGAGATTAAAGGGTAGTGTATATTAGAAATGCAAAGTGTAGACTGCAGAGTCACTCCTGATTAAACAAGAGCTAGCAACTAGGAATTATCTATTTTAGAGAGAGAAGATGTACCAATCAAAATCTCATACAAATACAGTTAATTTATGAAAACAACAGACAGAAACAAGGTCGGCTCTAGCTATAGCATAAACGGCAGTTGCCTAAGGTCCCCAAATTACCTGTTGTTTGAAGCAAAATGAGAAACAGTTTTCTTTTCCTCGAGTCAGCCCAGGATATGAATGAGATCTAAGGAAGACTGAGAGTGAAATGAAACATACCTTCTGCCATTTAAAAGGCAGCAATCGGGCTAAGGAGTGATTTAATCCAGCATTTCCCAATCCAGTCCTCGGGTACCTGCAGACAATCTATGTTTTTGCTCCCCCCCCAGCTCCCAGTAGGACAAAAATGTGGATTCTTTGTCAGGGAGCTGGAAGGGAGCAAAAAACATGGAATGCCTATGGACACCCAAGGACCGGGTTGAGAAACTCTGATTTAATTAAATCAGTGAACTCAAGAAATACACAAATAAACAAAGTATGTCTTATAATGGCTGTTAAAGAAATCTGTCCTGATGGTCTGATGAACATCTCTTGTTCCATTAACAAAGATAACCAGGCAAAAATATAGTACAATGGTGGACACAGCCATGACCAATGTCTGTGAAGTACTCAGAAAATACATTGTACATAATGTTGATATTTTCCTCAAATACATATACTATATTACTACAGAGTTAAGAAAAAACTTATTTTCTTCCTGAAATAAAGTGACTTGGTGGATCATAATTCATGCATGAATGAGTTAAAATGCAGAGCGAGTCACTCACAGGCATAGAAAAGAAAGCGTGAGGCGGTTGATTAACACGTCAACATCCTCAATCATTCCATCAAGCACCCAAAGTTAATCCTTACACCGTGACGCTTCGGATGCAGCTTATATTTCCTAATTTGCATCCAGACATTACAGATGCATTGTGCTGGACAGGACCCATTCAGTGCTGCTAAATGCAACTGTTTCATAATACATGAAGTTTCACCTGTAATGGAAATTGAGTTTACATATTTCCTATTTAAACACTTGGAGTAAAAAAATTCCTCTGTAGGATCCCCCTTGAGGTAGCCTGGTGCGTGCTGATTAACCAGCAGGTTTCTGAAGATGCTGCTCCATTCAAAACCAGCTCCTGCTGGCGCTATTGTTCTGAGATTAATCGGGTTTGCACAGTCCACCATCATACTTGAAAGTGGGTTCATTTCACTCCACATTGGCTTTAAACAACACACACGTCTCTGGGAGATTATGGACAATTCTGCTGGCTTGGAACTCGAAGCCTCAGGTTTACAAACCCTCACAGCAGTTATCCAGTGTTGTTAGTTCTGATGTTATGCTGGCTGACCACAAACCTCAACATTCTGGCAAACGTCAATAAGCGTGACTGATACAAGCCATCGCATGTGCCTAATTCCTCGCAAATTATCGCATTAGTGTACAGCTGTTATATAGCTATGCATCAGATTTAACAGAGGCCACATCTTTTTCTTTTGTACTTTAAAAATGTATTTAAAATGCATTTTACCACTGGGCCTCGTTTAATTTTTTATAGGCTGCTTCTTTTTTTAATAAAGCTGCAAAATACAGATTTTTAGATGTCAATGCTGGTAACTGCTGACTGTTTTAATGGCTCTAAGCTGAGATGTCTATGTTTCCATCCAGTGGGAGTTCCGGGCTTCTAAGGTATTTCTCTCTGGTCTGCTTACAAAGGCCCCTCTGTGCTTGTTTACTGTTCCCAGTCCCATTTTGCCTTTTTCTGTGACTCAGTAGGTGTTTCCCTTCTGTCGCGGCATTGTGAATAACGCGGCCCCACGCGGGCCTGTGGGATTTTCGGATGCCACCCACGACCGTGTCACCGGAGGACACCAGCTCACGTATCCCCTCTGTCCTGCTTGGCGGCGAGCAGCAACGTACCCGGGGGCCTCCAAACATGAATACGGCTGGGCCACTTTTTTGTCTCGGTTGGCTTGTGCTGATTTTCTGGCTGCCTGGCGTCTGGAGGGGCGTCTTTAACCGCCCCCTACTGGCCAACCTTGAAGACACGCATGGCGTGATCCATCCGTGGCTGGTTTGGCCGGCAGCCACGGCAGGCTTCAGCGGCGCACCCTGCTGGGCTTAGCCGGCATTTCCCCCAGAACACACATGCGGCGCAGTGCGCAGATTTATTCAGGGATTAAACGCCTTGCTCCCGGTTATCTCTCTGATCCTTACAAACTAGCAGTTAAGTACATTATTGTTGTGAATCCCTCTTGGAGCACCGTGTAATTAGTCACAAACTACCCGCTGGTATCAGTGTGAATTTTAACATGCGCCGTTAATGCAACCGCTAGTGCAGCGAACTCGCATTCACTGGAGAGACCGCAAACTGCATGTTCGTGGCCACCTGACACCACCCGCTTTATTACGGTGCATCTCACAGACAGAAAACCAGCACGACATTCCAAAATGCATCGTTTTTTACATACATATGATTATCCAATCATAGTCGTGAAAGTTGGGTTGGGATGAAGCCCCTCACCTCCAAAAAAAAGAACACAAATAATAACATGCTAGGGGCAATTTAAAGTAGTTATATGACACCAAAGCCCTTGGTCCTCGTAGTATTTTTGTTTACTTGAACTCCACTTCCTGCACATGTGCATTGACCCTTTAGCCACGTGTTGACTCCTCAAAGGAAATGCTACATGCCACATGACATTTCATAGCATTAAATTATGGTGCAGTGAATGTGTTAAATGCTACTGGAGTCATTGAATTTCTCTCAGATAATCTGTTTCATTCATTGAAATTAATTATTCGTATTTCTGTGCCATATGGCTGGCATGCTCTGAATAAGTAGCTAGGCCTTCAAGAGTACCACAGCGCTGTATCGGTAAGTTCACGTTACAGTGACGGACACGTGTGGGAATATTAAAGAGTGTTTGCACAGCGCGCTGCGGCTGAAGGTGGGACACGCTGCCGGGCACGGCCTCGGCCAGAGCCCCACAGATCCTCCGCGGCTCTGCCAGCCCTTGACGCACTGAGTCAGCGGGTAATAATGGAAACGTTCTGTTCTCAAAGAAGGATTCGGTCTGGCCTGTAGATAATGCCCAGTCAGCTGGGTGCTGAGCTCTGCCCAATGCTCGCATTGTGTTAGCGAGTTACTTCAGCAAGGACTTTAGCAGTGACATTTTATTTGACAGACCTATGAATAATGCACAGAGATTATAACGTAAAGGTAGCTGGGAACAGTATGAGACAATAATGGGTGGGGGAGGAGGTTAGCTGTTCTTGGGTTGAGTGCTTTTTCAGATTAAAATGCTCAAAAATCCTTCCACAAACTTAAACCTCAAAGCCTCTTTGGAGTGGCTGCAAGCAGGTGATTCGTTATGGGGTTGGAGCAGGAAGAGCCATAGGGTTATGGGGTCAAAATAGGGAAATCTGGTAAAAGAAAGGTCAGGGTAAGGAAATGGGGTCAAATAAAGGTCAGAACAGGGAAATGGGGTCAGAGGGGGATGGCAAGCCAGGCAGAGCGGCGCAGAAGCCAGTCAGATATGAGTCAGCGCCAGTTACTGGCAGATCCTGCCCCCACCTCACCCTCCCCTCCTGACCCGCAGGCTGCAAGAGAGGATTACGCAACAGAAGAAGAAGGTCCCACCTAGCAAGCCATGGTTCTCCGGACCTCACCCACAGCAGATTATCAGGCCCAGGACCAGGGCCTGAGTGACAAATTCATGAGGTGCTGCTCGCATGTTATGTCTTTGCTCAAAGGTCATTTGACGGCTGAGCTCAGGAAAAAAAAATGGCATAATTTGTAATCAGATTCCAGACAATGACCCGCCATTTTACGGTAGGAGAGGTGAAGGGATCGATGTATGTTTTAGAGCTCTGACTCATTAACTGAGTATCACAGACATAGAAAATACCACAAGGCTGAATGTCTTGTTTCTATCCTGCAAGATCAACCTTAACCATATAGTGAAACCAGCAGGGATGATGTAAAACTCCCATTTACTTAAACTCCAGTACTTTCCGTATTGTTTGGGGGAAATTCTTCTAACATTTTATAATTTACAGTGATTACCATGAAAGCAGAACAATCCATCTTTAATCCAATAATATGTACGCATGCTTAGTTGTGTATGATTGTCAGTTGAGACAGTTTGGACTTTAAAGTCCAGCGCATGGCTGTATCATTCCAGAGCCTTTTGAGTGAATGTCTGTGTGCTGTGAAGATCACGCGCTTCCCAGCGATCTCGCTCCTCCCAGCCTGTCAGTCTTAGTGTTTCCTCACCGCAGTGGGTCAGAGCCATCTGGCAGTTTGGCACGTCTGCTAGCGAACGTGAACGCGGGCACCGACATCCAGGGCCGGCCTTTCGCCCTGCTCCTTCCAGAGGGCCTGCTCGTAGGAAGCAAATGGTAGATGAGCAGCCGCTGGGTCGCAGCTCTTTCGGATCACGTCTTCGGACGTGTCCGACGGCATGTGGTGTTACAGGAGCCCGGTCACCCATTTGTTTGGCAGTATGGCGGCCTGCACCGATAGTGTGGTGTCGTTCAACATGGCAAAAATAAGCAATGAAAATAGCGAACATAACATAAATTAAATATTTCCATCCATCCACCCATCCATGCCCACCTATCTCAGAGACTGGATGGGGCGCACCATTCTAAATATTTACAATGATTAATATTTTTTGGCATTAATGGCCACTATAAGGTTTAAACTTGCATGAATCCTTTAAAAATTAAATTAGCGTAACATGCATTCTGTAGTTAGGCTGAATACCTAAGCAAAGGCTTTATTGGGTCCAGTAGGTCTGACCACTGATTATTAACTTATCAAATCTACTGCAAAAATTGCAGTGCTTTGTTGGGTAACATTTGTTTCTGTTACCTGATGCATATGAAATCTGTCAGAGATTAAAAGGCAGGATATTTAAATTCACAGGTAGCAAACAAGCATGTGTTTTTCACCTGTACATGTCGGTGTTAATGAGGCTGTTTAGAGATTAAATAAGATAATTCAAAGTAGGTTTCACGATGTCTCACATTGGTTGTATTCTTAGATCTGTGAGAGCTGCACTCATAATTAGACCTTGTTATGATCAGAGAAGAGCTTATGATCAAGGTGGCCCAGAATGTTGGACCAAAGTCAACATACTGTTCTGAGTCTTTTCTGCTCAACTGGATGAGCTCATTAAGTGTTTATGCTTTAATTTTCATATTACGATCATGCATGCAAATGCAGCAGATGGCCCATGGCTAGCTGTATGGAAACATGAAGACAGGAAAGCGATGGAGCGGATGTTCCGACCCTCTCCGTCATCGTTTCTGTTCACACACGCTCGAAACGGAACGCAGACGCAATATGGAGATCCGAAGAACTGCAGATCTGCAGCTGTAGCCTGATGATGTCGGCCAGCCACTGGGGGGAGGGGGTGGGCGGGTAATGAGGCTGCAGTTCTGCAGTTCTTTTGGATAAAGGATGCAAGGCTTACAGTACCATGAACTGATTATTAAAGCAACCCCCCTTTTCTGTGGGGAACTGCTCCAACTTAAAGGACTTGATTGAATTTTCCCTCTCTCTCTCCCACCATCACTACTCCATCTCTCTATCCCTCCTCCCTCCATTCCCATCTCCCTCTCTCTCTCTCTGTCTCTCTCTCTCTGTCTCTCTCTCTCTGTCTCTCTCCCTCTCCAAACCACGACCTCCCCCATTTTTGTCTGCCTGGTAGGAGCTCAGCCATCCCTCAGCAAATCATCCCAGAGCAGCACCTGTGAAATACCAAATTACCTGGCTGCCCCCCATGCTGATGACGTCAGTCGCCGCGAGTGGGCGGAAGGCAGCCTGAATGGAGTGTGAATCACCCCCTCCCTCAGGATTCTGCTTTCTGTCTGTGGGGGCCCAGTGCTCAGCCAAGTGCAATTGTTAAACTGGGATGTTTCCGGCTCTGCGCGTTGGATCGCCCGGCCTTGACTCGTGGGGAGTTCCACAGAGATAGCAGATGTCGTCTGTGTTGCTCAGTCGCTCTGACAGAAACAGGCCTCAAGGTCAGAAGCTACACATGAAGACATGATTTTCTAGGCTTGGTTTTATAATCGGGAATATTTGAGACGCACGCACCGATCTTTCTCCACTAACCTGAAAATTTATTTTAGCGCTCAGGTCATAACGGCATCGCTTTCTACAACAAATGCTGCAGGATTATTTGTGAGAGCTGCAAACAAATGCTGCAAATTTTGATTATAAAAGGAGCGATTATATTGTGATTTTTGCAGGAAATGTCTGACTGATATTAAGATGTATGATTTCACTGCAGATCTGCGGTGATTTCTAAATATTGGAATTGCAGACACTTTTTGGTGTAAAGATGTGGCTCTAACCCCAGTCTGAAGAGTCACTCCATCTCACACAGAAGGCCATGGCGCGGTGACTCTGTGTAATTAAACAGACGCTTCGCACAGAGCTAAATGTCTTGGCCCAGCTCACCTGCAAACTGTTTCTGACACAGCTTGTGAAAACAGACCCACACAGAGAGGCCATGTACTGGTCTCTGGACAGAACGCCCTACTGCCTTGCTGCAGCGCAAGATGCAGTTTGTCTGTGATATTAAACATTTGGTTCGCATAACCTGTATGTTGCGGTCAGTTTGAAAGCTTGCAAAGCCAAAACAAAGATACAGTGCGTCTGTGATGCTAAAGGCAGAGGGTGGATTTTGCTGCACAAGTATGCATTTGTGAGGAAGTGTGGGCGCGAAGGGACGGATGCTGAGTCAACCTCCACATCCCTATTGCCCGTCTAGCCGAACTGGCGGTGCTCACAATGAGCACACTTAATGATTTTCCTGAGGAAAACTTTTACGTTCAAATAGAGCTCAGAGCTTTACACGCGCTATTGCCACACTGATGACATGTGAGGCTAATGTATTAAAATATATGCTGCAGAATATGTTAAGGGACAGAATCACAATGCCAATGTCGCCTTTCCAAGCCCTTCTGTGGTCATTTGGAATTCCAAGGATCAGGGTCCTTCAGAGCACAGCAAGGCTGAGCCAGTCACACATACACACACAAACTCACACACACACACACACACACACACACACACACACACACACACACACACACACACACACAC
>JAABNY020000040.1:13474323-13516740 GCA_015164015.2 Brevimyrus niger | reverse complement strand
ACACAGGCTCTTTTATTTAAAATGGGGGTTTAACAATTTTTTCCCTCGCCATAGGGTCCCCCCCCCCCCCCCCCCCCCCGACATGGATTAAGTGGTCATCCTAGCCATAGAACATGTTTTAAAATTGAACAAAAGTCATCAATAGGTTACAATGTTTATTTTATGAAGTATATAATATCAAAGGAAAAACAGTAATAATAGTAAATTATTAACAGGAATCATTTTGGCACTATATCACAAACAACATAATGAGACCACGGCAGTTTTGCAGACAGTCGCGTTTGGTGTTTTTTTTTTTTTTTCATTTATTTTTTGTAACATTCTGCCAAGTCATGGCTTAGGGGAGCTTCTGGCTGTGAGTGCTGAGGGCCAGCAGACAGCCGACTGCTCGCGATAAACAGCTCTCCTCTGTCTGCTTCCCGACGGCTCGCACACGCAGCCTGCAGGGGAAAAGCGCTCAGCTCATGCCGGGGACACAACAGCCACGTACCAAGATGTCAACTGATAAATAATACAGTGGACGAAATTCCCAAATTGCTCACAAATCCTGGATGTGAACATTAGATGGTGCATTCCCAACATCATCACTCGAAGTGCAGCGTCGTGGTTGACAGCAGTATCTGGTGTCTCTGACTGACCCTTAACTGGGTCATACTCATCTACTGGAAGCACATGAAGAATTTACTTTATATTTACTTTAAATCTTGGTAAGTCCACAGACTACATTTTGGATATTTAACAAAAGTTCTTCATAGGAGGTCATGAGGACTGAGTGAGTTTTGGTTCCCGGTACTGTAACATTTGAGGAGGAAGTCTGACTTTAGGTCATTAATGGTCTCATCTCAAAAACAACTAAAAGTGGACTGAGTGGGTTTGAAAGTTTTGCTCTTCAATGTGGAAATATTCACATACGGCTTGATAATAGATGCTGTTATCTAGACAGGAGTCTGTTAAGGTTACCATTCTGTAGACAATCTTGTATAAAAATCACCCACCTGAATAATTTTAATTCAGCTCTTATGAATGTCAAAAATATTAGCCACTATGTGAAAAGCAGGTATCAGAGGAAGTGGAGACTCTGAGGTCCAAAAAAGGTTTGAGTCAAAAGGCACCTGAGTGTGATATGAATAAGAAAAGGAAGCCAGGGGGAACTGGTTTGGTAAACAACTGAATCATATTTAAATCAGCAAAAACTGTAGAGTCTAATGCTAAGATAACTGGCATAAATCATTTAAAGAAACAAAACAGGATGTACATAGCAGGAAATTCTAACCAAGACATTATGAGTTACCTGAATTTTGAAAGCTCTTTATTGAACATACAGTTGACCGATAAGCAGATCCTTCAGCTTTGAATATTCTTGTCCCACAAAATCAGTAGCTGTAACTATGAGACATTCGTGAGGTTAGGTTCCAGAACCCGTGAAGAGGATTCGTGGATGTCACTAAAAATGGTAATTGGTGCTTATTTCTATAGTTTAAACCATAAATATGACCCCAGTCATGCTTCCAAAACACTTTAATTTTACTTAAAAGTTAGCTTAATACATTACCTCTAAAAAACAAATGTTTGATGTAAAAATAGAGTACAGGATCGCCTGTATCATACAGTAACAGATATTTGTCACACTAGCACATTGACAGTACAGTATACTGTTACTCCCGCTAATTCATAGAACACGGTATTGGCTGCCGTTTTCTTTTGCATGCACAGTAAGGTAAAATGAGTAAACAAACGGGACTGTAAACTTACCGACAGAAGTCTTATATGTAACCAAGGTACAATTAAATGAAATACGTAAATGAAATATGTACTGTACGTACAGGGTACAGGTATTAATTCAATAAAAAATTAAGTAAAGATGTACAGAAATACTAAGTTGTAAAATTACTATGTGTGCACTAACCGCGAAAAAGAGAGAGAACAAAAATACATACTAAAAATATTTTAAAAACATAAAAAATATTAATAAAAAACAGTAGAATTAAATTTTCATGGATATGTGAATTCGCGAATCACGAAGTGCATGATAGTTGACTGTGAAAATGATTGAATAAATGCATGCATGCATCCATCCCTCCATCCAGCCGCTTATCCTGATGAGGGTGATGGGAAGGCCTGGAGCTCCATCCCACACTGTACAGGAAACATGCTGGGATACCGCCTGGAAGGGATACCGGTCTATCTCAGGGAACATGGACACACACACAATCCTACACTATAGGGAGATTTACAGGCACCAGTTCGCCTGAAAGCATCTTTTTGGGCTGCAGGTGGAAGCCGGAGTATGTGGAGGAAGATCACAAAACACAGGAATGACATGCTTGGTGAAGTAAATAAAGTTTACTTTTTATTTCATGAAATTTCTGGCCAAGCAGTTTCCAACTGCTTTAACATAAGTACCCAAACATGTGTGAATTTAAACCTGTTAGAATAGGAATTTCAGTTAAATGCACAAAAGGCAAAGTTAAGGCAATTACATCCAAATTTCTAGTTGCTGACCAGACAACCCAGCTTCAATAGCAAACTTTATCTATAACAGAGTCTAAGATTATCACCACACACCACACCAATGCATATTACTGAATAAATTGGTTTCTTTATCATCATCTTCAAATGTAGCAGAGGAAATGCAATAACAAAGAGTATTTAGTGAATCTCTTCAATTGTTTAGTGAATGTTTGACTAATTAATTTGATCAGAAAATTGGTGAACGTCTTTTAGAGCATACACTTTATGGCTAAAAGTATGTGGACACCCCTATTTATTAGAGGAACTGCATAAATAAGCCAAACCCATTGCTGACACAGATGTATAATCAAGCACATAGTCATGCAATATCATGCAATATCAGCAGCAGAAATGGTGGTTGGATAAAAGATGCTAGTGATGTTCAACTTGGCACTATCACAGGACGCTGTCTTTCCAATAAGTCACTTTGCCACATTTCTGCCCTGCTAAGTGAAGTGACTGAGAAGGCCAAAATGACTGGGAGCACGTTAAGTTGCAAAGTTTTATGACCAAACAAGCTTACAGACAGGGACCTGATCACCCAACATCAATAGTCAATCTGAATGGCAGCAGATCCCACCAGCAATGTTACAAAATCTAATGTAAAGCCTTCCCAGAAGTAGAGAAACTATTATAGCAACAATGGGGAGACAAATTCATATTAATAGCCTTTGTTTCGTAATGACACACTGGTGTCCATACTTTTGGCCATACGTTGTACAGCTCACGCACACAATGACCCTTTTTAATATTGGATTCTTCCATTTGGTGATTTAAATGAGTATGCTGCAATAGCCCCCACGGTACTGTCAAATGCCCGCACTGGTCCGCCACAATCAAGTGAGAATATATAGGCCTAATGCAGTAAGCTCTGCACCAAGGCACAAAAACCAGCCTTTGAGACAACACTGCCACCCCCAACGAGGTAAATTCACACCAACACTATCACTACTTTGCAGAAAAAAATGTGACAGCAGATTCATCCTGTTGCCCTGGAAGACTGGTGCTGCTCCTCTCGAGACGGGCATCCGCGGAGAGCTCTTGCTGCTGGCCAGTGGGGCATAGCGGGCCAGAGGCCTCTGGGGGCTGCTCTCCAATGAGCAAAGTCACAGAGTAGCTGGAACTGCCCACAGACGGCCCACAGGAAGGGGCAACAGGTGTGATCTTCTGATAGGTGGCTGAAAAAAACAGGGCGCTCTGATTGGTGACACAGCAACACAACAGGGGGACCAGAAATCACAGTGGCAGCAGAAAATAAGGTGAGCCAGTCCCATAACAACTCCTTTGGTTATAAAGTCACACCACAGACTGCACTGCATATTATTTTATCAGTTTTTAAATGACCCATGGCTGTGACATTACTAAGACCAAATGAACAAAGAGGAAGAAAATTTCCATCTCAATAGCACATTTCCTCTGACTGATCTAACCACGCACACAAATTCCTGTCAGACACAATCACTTTATGGTGCTGAATCGCTCGCGGTGCACGCTGAACGGGGGTTGATGACTTCCATCCGGGTGGAGCCCAGAACCACCCGGGCCCACCCCTGTTGCCACGGCTACTGCATAAATACAGTATTATTAATCTTTAAGCCTTGGTTTAATAGTAAAGGGATCTGATAAAAAAAAAAAAAAAAACATGGAAGATACAATCGTATCCCTTTATCCGACACAAACTATTCTGTGGGTATAATCCACCAATGGGTGCATGTCAGACTGCTAAATGACAGGGCGATGCTTCAGCGTGCAACGTTGCTCTGCAAACGGCCCCACAGGACTTCTGTCGTAAAACCCATGCTACATATATAATACCTATTTGTAACATTATTATTGATATTGTTGTTATTTTTGTTGCTTGATGTCCTTAAAGTAATGAGTGTTATGTTTCTTATGCTTGTTTGTATTCTGTAACCCCCCACACTTAATTTTCTTCATTCCACCTACATTATTAGTGTCGTTATTTCTATATACCTTTGTTTTCTTCTTTTCCTTTCTCTCCCCCTCTCCCCATGGTAATTAATGCCTGTTATTGTTATGATTGTTGCTTCTGTATCCCCCCCATTTTCATTTTTTTATATACTCACAAATTTTTTATATGGGTGAGTTTGAAGTGGCCACATTCTTTACGCTTTGAATTTAATGTAAAATAAAGTTGTCCTCTGGTGAGGGGGGGTGGTGCTGGGCATTTTATCTATATTAAACCATATCGTTCCCCCTAATTCATCACTAAGTGCTCTCCTATAAACCTGATACATTCACTGCTAGTTCTGGTAGCAATGCAGCATCCACCAGTTATTAAAAATAAATGGCTGCTTTTTGGAGAACAATCTTCCTGTACGTCATGTCTGGAGTGTTGCTTTAATAGCGACTCCCGGCGACGTGCGATTCCATTAACAACCTGTCTCCTCATTAGAAAAAGCGCAAGTGTCAGGATAATAACAGTAATGTTTTATAGGGCTTTTTGCTGAATATCTCCCAGCTGGATATATCAGACTCTCATCACAGCAAGTGGCAAGGAGGAGGCACTGCAGGGACCCCCCAGGGGAAGCCCTGAAGACAGCAGCGGCCTTGATGGGGGATAATGGGTAAAGTAGAGTAGGAGCCTGCTGTGTGTGAGGTGCTTAAGTTGTACACAAGTGGGCTACAGGGGGGTGAAGGGGATCTGCACAGGGGTTGGGGGTGGGTTAAGCCTCCGTACTTGCGACTGGAAGGTCATCGGTTTGAATCCCGTCCTCGGCAGAATAGTCACACGCGTGTTAGGCCCTTGAACAAGACCCTTAATCCTAAAAGCAAAATATGTATGGGTATGTCTCAAAGGAGAGAAGACGGGGATGAAGAAGCATTCCAGTGGCAAATAAAAGCAGCATCGAGGGAAAGGCTCCTAGGAAAGGAGTGGCCATTGTTTGTGACGGGGAGGCAGAGACTGGGATACCTGAGGTAAAGCAGTGTGAGGAGCATGAGCTGGTGGGGCAGCCTTGGCAGGATGAGAGGCAGCAGTGAGCCGGCCCAGGGTGCGAAGCCCCGGTCGAGGAATGGCACAGGCCTGAAGAAGGACACACAGAAAATCGGCATTGGGGTGAGGAAGTGGATATCCTCCAACGAACAGTGCCAAAGCTTAACGAAGATGGTGACCACAGCGATCAGACTCACCTGCTGGCCAGAAAAGGAACTGCACATTTTAGTAACTGAATTGTTCTGTATTTTTCCATAGCACAAAGATACCAGTGCGTTTTATTACGTCAATAATATGCCGAGGTTTGAAGCTACCTGCTGCAGAAACAGGCTAGAAAATCTTAACCGCTTCAAATAAGGCATGAAAAACCATTAATGCTGATGACATCACTCACCGGTGCTTCCTGCGTCTGAACGTGAGGCCGGGGCCTTCATGTCCCCACAATCCCACTGCGGCTTCAGAGGCTTCTCGTTTGCTGAGACACCGAACTCTCCGGCACTGGCATGGCATGATCCATTGTGTTTAGTGGAAGAGGAAATGCCATCGGGCCCAGGGATGCAGTGGCACGTGGTTTGGCTGCTAGGGGTGGGTTCCCTGGGAAACAGGTGGCTGAGTTATTGTGGGCCAACAGAAAGATTTGCAAAAGGCTTTAAATCATCTTTATATACCGATACAGAAACTGCTCTTAGTGCTATTGTCTCCTCTAGTATTGCTTTATCCTTTTGAATTGATGCCATAATAAAAGTCTTTTTTTGCAGCAACAAAAAAATACAGTGCTTCTCCCCTCTAGTGGACATGTCATGAAGTACAAGAAT
The DNA here is from genome assembly GCA_015164015.2 of Brevimyrus niger. Lineage (NCBI taxonomy): Eukaryota > Metazoa > Chordata > Actinopteri > Osteoglossiformes > Mormyridae > Brevimyrus > Brevimyrus niger. The sequence continues at coordinate 13,510,458 of JAABNY020000040.1, read as the reverse complement.
TATTGTAGTTATAATGCAGGTGAGGAGGATAATACTTGCAACTAGATATTAAAAAATAAGTGTTTTATGTTGCTTATTAGATACCCAATATCTATAATTTCTTTCATCACATAATTTTAAATCACCCAGGTTAATTCACTGAACAATTAAACAAAAAAGGATCAATGACTGATTAAATATAAAGCCACTCTACATTTAACGCTTCATGATGTTTTATAAAAGCATAATTAGAGAACGTGTACACTAATCAGTCTGATATTACAGCTAATTCCACTTTTAGTAAATGATCACATGCTTGGGCAGAATATTTTCAAACAAATAAAGATGAGTAAAGATCAAGAGCTACGTCACACAGGAGAAAGGTAAAGGTTTTGTTTATATGTGTTTGTTCATGTGTACCCTCTGTAAAGTGGAGTGTGTGCGGCAGTATTTCTTACATGGAGAGGGAGAGGTCTTTTGCAAATGATGAAGGGGAATTCTGAGTTTTCTTCAGGCCTGGTAGTATTACACACACACATGGATAAAAACATCAAAACATGGACATATCTGCAAACGCACGCAGCGACTTTGAACGAAAATGATCAAGATAGTGAACAGAACCTGAAATGCGAAGAAGCAGCTGCATAACAGAAGCACATAAGCCAGTGGCCCTTAAATAATCCACATTAGAACGGAATGAATCCCGTAAGACGGTGGGACTGCGCAAGCTCAGCACCTTCTGCTGAATTAGCCTGGATCTTCAGCATCCATTTCCTCATCAAAGACGGAGAAGAGGCACTGAGGAGGTATTTGGACCCATTTCCCAGCCTACACACATAAAGGAGGAGAAACATTAACATGTAATACCATGCTAAGGCATTAAAGACAAGATCTTCACTGTAGATACTGTGGATGGTGATAAACATCCAGGGAAACTTTTTGAAACATTTTGATATTATTCAGTAAAAAAGATTTATAGCAGACTGCATTTAAGTGGATGCATCCTGTATCTATTACAACTATGCACGATTAAAAGATGAGTCTTGTATGATATGTTTTTATGCTCACCTTAGACGGAAAGAGTTTGCTCTCCCTGTGGACTCAGGGCAAGTGCTGCACTCAGCACCAGTGAGGTCAAGGGTCAGCTCAGGCGCTGAGATCTGAATGTAGAGCAGTAGAAACATTTGAACTAGGGATGGACATATGTTATTGTACATGTAATAGTACTGCATATGAGTATTTGGTAATACTTTACTTTAGGGGGCACAGATAATGTGGTACAAGCTTACTTAATGCATTAATTAACCAGCAACTAAGTGCTAGTTATGTACTGATGCGACGTTCATTCATCATTAATCAATCATAATGTTTGATGTATTTAATGCAGTTAGTATATTTGTTCATGGTTTTATTTGAGTAGTAACCAAGTTACTTGTTCCCCCACAAGTAAAATGTTACCAAGAATTCTGTAGTAACAAAATGTCTACATGCAAAATATTTATTGGCTAGCTGAATCTAAAATAAAAAACAATATACTTGCCTACAATTTAACTCGATGTATTGTTTTTGTTATTTATTCCTCCGGTACTAGCTGGAGTTCAGCAAATAATTCAGCAAAGAATATGAAAAACATTAAAAATATCAGCTGCAAGCAGTTATATTCCTGTGGGCGGGCCAAGATTTCAATTAAAAGTAATTAAAAGTAATGATCCCAGTGTGGGTCTGCTTTACTGGCCCGTTAGAAAGTGGTTAAAAACCAAAAAACTACTGTGACCAGATTTCTGATGGAACAATCTGCCAGGCAGCAACAATAGGGAAAACAACAGAGCGGTAGTCTTGGTTACCTCCGGAATGTCCTTTTTGTGCCGGTAAAAATACAGCGACTCCTTCAGCAGCAGGGTGTGGAAAGTGGTCCAGGTGGCCTTTAAGTATGAAACCATATCAATGACGTGCAGCAGAGAAGGCAAACTGCGCTTGCATTGTTCTGTTGTGCCAGGATCTGCCCCGATGGTCTGCTTTTCTATGACCATGTTTTTCATTAAACACCATGAACGCGGGAAAAACACTGAGCCCTTCTCTCTACCGAGGGGGTCAGAGAGTGCTCTCAAATGCATCATTTTGAAGAGGAGCTCTGCATAAACACTATGTTATCACACAGTCCAGCTGCGTTGGCCTTACAGAAAAGTGTTCTGCCTAGAATTTTTTATAAACTGACTTTTTAGCAAAAGCTTTAGAGCTTACCTTGCTCCGGGTCACAGATTTTACTAAATAATGTAAAAGCAATATTATTAATTCTTAAATACTTATGGCAACCATACCTATTTTGATTTTTATATGTATATTTCTCCTTTCTGTAGCTAACTGGATAATCAAAGCCCAGAAATCAAGAGAGAGGCTAATATTTCTAAATATGAAATTCTATTCCCTTTTATATTTCGATTGCTAACTGATCTGATTTTTTACAAATCTGGTACTGGGATTCTACACTGTTATATCAGTTAGTGTCTGGGTTCCTGACTATGAAGGGAAAACGACAAACTGGTATGTCCTCGTTGCTGCTTAGCATATTGCCGTATTCCTCTTGCTACATGAATGCCATTTCCATTTAAAGTATTTGGGTTGTAACAGATGGAAATACTCAGGAAATAGTATTTTATACTGGAAATAGTAAGGCTTTTGGATATGAAACCTTAACAGTCTCAAAGCAAACATCACGATTATCACAACCATCCCAACATCACAACTATTCCCCACCTTTCCTGCAGTCTCTGAGTGACGCATCATTTCCAGAACCCCATCCATTGAATGGACCTCCTCATTCTGGAGAAGGTACACATGCAAGAATCCACAAACACTGAGTCAGTTTATAAATGTTGCTTTTCATTGCATACATGCATGAGACATTATTACACAGGACCTCAGTGTATACCTTAGTGTATAGTATTGAGGCAACACTGGAAATGACCTACCCTGAGCTCCATATTCAATAGATAGATAGACAGATAGATAATCAGTAAATATAGTTATACAAAAGCATGTTGGCAATTACAATCTAAATTATCAAGTTACAAATTAAAACCACAGTAAGAAAGTCAAGAACATTGCATTTTTTTAACTTTAAAATATTGTGTAAATAACAATCTGGGTTTTACCCTTTTGCAATAAAGGGTGTGATTATTTCCAAACCTTAAATGTAGTAAAAGTATCTTTGTTTATTATTGGAATTCTAGGTATATGGAGAACTTACTTCCCCTCCAAGAAATGGCACAGTAATCCTGAAACACATAGCCTCCTTTTGTGCAAGACTTTATGGTCTTATAATGAAAATAAACTTCTGAAATATTTGTACTCAGATCATATACCAAGAATGCCCTCTACTGGTGAGTGAATATACTGCTTTGGCCTGATATTGTTTCTCCAAGAGGAAGTCCAGTCCTCTAAACAGATGTGAATGAACAGCAGGCTCACTGGTTGGTCCTGTTGAGAACTTATTTATTCTTACCACATTTTTGAAAGGATTTTTTATGGATAATGTTTCAGTGTTCTGCATATATATGACATGAGATAAAAACATATATTCAAATATTACAAATACAGGCAGTTGAACTGCTGAAACCTATAAATTCATAAGTGACTGGAATATCTTACCATTGAAGAGGAGCTATTGTTGATTTTATTTTCTCCTATGGCTTCTTCCGTCTTCCATAAAGTATTATGGCAGTCTGTACTGGGAGATGTTCCTAGACTGAAAGCTGTCTGGTTTGTCAGTGTTGTGTGTTTTCCCTGATGCTCTTTTAAGGGAGGACTTTGCCAGGATGCCTTTTCTCCCTGCATGAGGTTTCCCTGCCCTGGGTTCTGCTCTTTGTTGTAGCCCAGACAGTTCTGTATGGAGGCTGGCAGCTTAAACTCTGCCACCAGGAGGTTGTGTGTAGACACAGTAACCGGTTTCCTGCAAAACTCGTCCTGGTCTGGGGGGGCGGACTTTCTTGACTGTGTGGTAGGCTTCTCACGGACACCCTGACAGATTTTGTAGCTATTGATTCGGTTCCAGATGTCTTTTAGCTCCGCCTCTTCCTCTTCAAACTGCCCATGATCTGGATGAATGGTGCCCAGCACAGCACCATTTCCCGATTCAGAGGAATTGCAATTGTCTTTTTTACGAACAGTAGTGACTTCCCTTTCCAGTGATCCCACTACCTCTCCCGTTTCCTTTGGAACGGGACCACCTACAACTTTTCCAGCAGTGTGCTTTACATGTTGGCCAAAGTCAGCTGAATCCTCCTCCTTAGTGGTAGATGTCTTGAGCGACATCGAAGCAGGTGAGCTAGCAGTTAAGCTAGTGGCTGAGCAGCACATCTGACCTCTTAGCCACATAGCAGGCGAATGGTATATATGTCCATTCAGGTCCCGGATTTTGGTGTGAACACTTGGACATACGTGATTCACTTTGAATAAGTTGTCAGGCGTGGGCCCAAGGGCTTTGCTGTTACACTGGTTATCCTGATTTTGTAGATGGGTGCTTTGACTGTTACTGTTTAGCTTTGCAAGTGCCAAGGGCAAAGATTTGTGCCTATTTTGGTTTGCTTCCGCAAACGGACCATTAAAGCCTGAGAGATGACCGAGTTTGTCTGATGTGTCACTCTGTGAAGTGCAGCAGAAATGGTCCTGGGTAGTGTGTTCTTTTTCAGGTAGGGGTCCACAGAGGGGTAGACCTGAAGCAAGGCTCAAATCACAATTTTGTGACTCTAGACCTCGACACAAGTCTTTTTCGCAGGGCATTTGCTTTTCTTTGGTGATTTTGTCAGATATGGATTTTTCTTTTTTGTGCTCTGATGGCGAGTGTGACATTTCAAAAGTGCTTGATTCTTTGTGTCTGTCTGTATTCAAATTCTGGCCCACGTTGTTACTGAAGATGTTCTTGCCATTTGTCTCTGGCAGGTCTATGTTGATGACAGCTGGAATGCTGGGAATGTGGCCCAAGTCCTTTGGAAGGTCAAAGCTCAAAGTTGAGCCAAGAGGGAGATATTTGTATTGGTTCTTGTCACTGGGGATTTTTCCATTTGATCCAAAGCAATCCCCTTTATGCTTTGTAACAAGGTCCTTTGCGACTAGGTTTTTGAGACAGGACAAACTATCTGTGTTAGCAAGCATAGCTTTTGGTATTTTCTTTTTCCATGTATCAAGTGGCCAGGTATGGCTGCTACAGAGGGGCCAACTGTCAACTAGGTCGAGGTCTTCTGGATCCACTCCCATCATACTCTGGATGGTGTGTCTGTGTGATCTTTTTTTCATCTTCTCATTCGTGCTCTTCAAGGTGCTGAAGGTGGAGCTGGAAGCACACCCAGTTGTATCTTGGATGGGTGTGATGCTTACTTCCTGGGAGCAGGCGGTGGCAGAAGGGCAGATGGATACCTGGGCTTTGCTAACGATGTGGGTCGGAGGGCCAGTCCCAAGCAGAACATCTGAAGCTTGTTTCTCCTTAACATGCAAATAGGCACTCACCTAGTGAGAAGATAAGACACCACATGGTCTATGATCTGCAATGCATGCATCAAATGTAGAAGGTACCTGCATAACTTAAAGATGGCCTGAGTGCAACAGCCAGCCTCATTAACTACATTAATGAACTAAACTAGTGTAAATCCCTGTGTTATTTGGGAAATGGACTGCAGGATGTAAATTGATATCACACATCTTAGCAAGTTCAGAGCTTGTGTGCTACTAAGACTAAACAAAGGATAATCAATTATTTAGTACCCATGCAAACGAAATGTTACTTCTGCTTTGTTATGAATCAGCAATAAAAACTCATACCACACACTCAAGGCCATGTATTACTACACTCATGCTCTCCTCAGGACTTGATCAATATCACATGGTGTTAAAAGCGCTCATACACAGCTGCAATGGTTTGACCTATGACTTGCTTGACTAATCCTATGCTGCCACATTCATAAATCATATTCAGTGATGTGGGGCCCTCTGAATGTCTTGCTGCACATTCCTCAGCTAATAGTCACATTGCGTCTGGCCTCTGTCCTGCTGGGAAGCAGTTCAAAGTGAACTTCATGGGAACTCAAGCAGGAGGTCATACCATACAGGACAATCCAGCAAAACATGGAGGCTAACACATGCCAGTTGTTGTAGGGCATGTATGAGACATAAGTAATGGCATCAGGCAGGTACGGGACAATCAAAGCCCTGTCAGATTCCACTGTGATTGTCTTCTAGACCAGTGTTTCCTAGTCTGGTCCTCAGAGATCCCCAGACAGTCCACATTTTTGCTCCTACCTGGAGGTGGGAAGGAGCAATAATGTGGGCTGCTGGGGATCTCCGAGAAACAGATTGGGAAACACAGTTCAGGACAACTAGAGCTATGGTTAAAAACCCAGGTCTTGACCTGCTGTTCTGAACAATTTCAGTCAGCCTATTCTGGAAAAAAAATACTGTGGTGTCTACTCTCAGTTAAAGCAGATTGAAATAATTTAAAATACATTGTTTCCTTGCTATGAAATAGTGATCCGGAAAGTTGTGCACATAAAAGCAACACATCACTGTTGTCAACACTGACCATAGTTGCTCTACAAATGTAGAACCCAAACAATTGTGCAGAAGATAAAACGGCCGGCAAGAACAAACCAACATACAAAGTCTGTAGGGGCCAAGCCTGTAATTCGAGCAATTCAGCCTGTTCACATATTCACACTCCTTATGGTCTGCGAAGTGCACTTTTTCCCTTGAGTGCCTCTGGCGCACAACAACAAACAACAGATTATTCGTGTTTGTGTGAGCGCCCACTTAACCGAATTAGGTAGTTTCTCAGCAATTTAAGTCATTTGTTTGAATTGTCGCTGCAAAATAGGAGCATCACACATTCAAATCTGATCGAAAGTTTTTCAGTACCATGAAAATAAAAAACACTGATTTTGTCTTTTCCCACACAAAGAAACAACATTCTATTTGAATTAGGCAAGACGACTTCCATCCTCCAACCAGAATACACAAAATGCGCCACATGAAACCATTTCAAAAACATTTTTGTGCTTAAAGATAATTTTATTAGGTTAAAATGGAGCAGACCGCCAACTTCTCACGTTCTTTCCGAATTACCTTGTATGGGTGTTTAATGATTCAAAGAAAATCCTAGAGAATTACGAAAACACTTCACTACAATTAAATTGCATTTGTACACTGGACTCATGAACCATACCTGACAATTCTCACCTATCGTATTATCCGCCCATAATGAACAAATGGTTAACTTCCAAAAAAGCAACTTCTAAATCTAATACAAAAAGCAAAACTGCATGAAAAATAAACACGTACGCAATTCCATTCTAGAGGAGAGATGCATCTGGGTATGTAGTATAATATTTTCTGAAGGTATCTACACGGATCGAGGCTAAATTATTGTAAAAGAGGCTGACATGCGTAAACCGACGCGTGTGGAAAATTAATGTTTGCTTCTTCCCTTAGTTGCGGTCGTTACTGGCATGAGAGACAAAGTAATCTGTATATTACACTCCTCTGTCACTAATGCTAAAATTATACTCACAAATTGCATTCGCCTCAGCACAATTGATGGACAACTGGTTTGATTCCAATACTCTTTGTGCTCTCGTGTAGCTAATCTCTGTTTGCATGCTGTGTAATGTCCCTTGGGGTACGCATGCCTGGATTACGAATTTACAGATAACGACGTAATTTAAGCCGCGCAGATCACGCCGGAGCGCGGCGCTTACGGCTCAGTGCTGAGGTGCTGAGTTAAGCGGCGCCGCTTCTCGGCGGAGGAACAGCCGAGCGTGTTCTCAAGCGCTTGGCATTCGCCGCCACCTGTTACCTCTTTAGCGCTCTGAAAATAAATCCTTCTCTTTCTCTACCAAAATTATTTTTCCAAAAAGCCCCCGGCGGGACCTCTGGGAGCTTCTCTTTCTTCTTTTTTTTAAACGACAAAGAGGAAAAACTCAGCTGGCTGGGCAATAAGATGAAAATACATGTGAAAGATGACTACAAAGGCAGCAGATAGAAACGTTATTCCCTGTAAAGGGAAATCAGTTTTTTTCCCCTTTGCAGCTGTTCTCAGAGTTACTGTAGTGAAATAAACACAAAACAGGCAGCGTAGGAGTAAGGTACCCTGTGTTTGGGTTCGGAGGCGGCCACTTCGTCCGGGACGTCGTGCACCTGCAGTTGGCCTCCCCCTGACTCCCCAAAGCTGAGGACCAAGTTCACGGTGCCACCCAGAGAGGGAGCTGCGGGTTCAGTCAGGACAAAGACGGGAGACTTGGACGTCTCTCTCTGGAGAGGGCTTGGATTCGGTGACTCCTGGTTGGCGGGCTCAGGTATGGACTCAGAACACGGTTTGTTCAGCCCCTCATCAAAGCCGTCGGCTCCCAGAAGAACATGACTGCCACCGGAGGGATGTGAAGAGACGGACTTCTCTGACGGAGGCTGGGGCTCTGACTGAATTGGCTGTTAAAAAAATACTTACAAGGTAAACCTATCTTTGACAATATACAGTATATTTTCAGGTAAAGGAAACCAAGCATCTCAGCTCACACATCACCCTGAATCATATTTTACAATAATTCAGTTCATACTAAGTAAAGATATATAGTTTGAGATATGTTCTAGGATTTGAGTGTAGTCCAAAATTTACAAAACTCACAGAATCCATTTTTTGTTGTTTTTGAGATGAGACCGCCAGTGATCTAAAGTCAGGTCATCATATGTTATAATGTTGGAAACCAAAACTCACTCAGTACTCATGCAATCCTCTTTTATTATATTTACAAAACTCAGTCTACAAAAATGTTCTAAAAACATATCCTGTGGAAACTGTATCCAAAAATTATCCATCCATCCATTTTCTGTACCCACTTGTCCTATTTAGCATTACAGGGCGTCCAGATTCTGTTCTAGAATCTACATGTGCAAGGCAGGGAACAACCCTGGATTGGACACCATCTCATCACATGGCGCACTCACACACCATTCACTCACGTGCTATTTACTCACACACCATTCACTCACATGCCATTCACTCACACACCATTCACTCACACACCATTCACTCACGTGCTATTTACTCACACACCATTCACTCACATGCCATTCACTCACACACCGGCCACTCACACACCATTCACTCACATGGCATTTACTCACACTTCATTTACTCACACGCCATTCACTCACACATCATTCAGTCACACGTCATTCACTCACACACCATTTACTCACACACCATTCACTCACACACCATTCACTCACACGTCATTCACTTACACACCCTTCAGTCACACGTCATTCACTCACACACCATTCACTCACCTACTGGCCACTCACACACCATTCACTCACACGTCATTCACTCACACACCATTTACTCACACACCATTCACTCACCCACTGGCCACTCACACACCATTCACTCGCACGCCATTCACTCACACACCATTCACTCACACCATTCACTCACACGTCATTCACTCACACACCATTCAGTCACACGTCATTCACTCACACACCATTCACTCACACACCATTCACTCACCCACTGGCCACTCACACACCATTCTCTCACACACCATTCACTCACAAATGCACACCTATGGGCAATTTGGTAACTTCAGTTCACCTCAGCAGTTCACCTCAGTTGCCAGACTGTGGGGGGAAATCGGAGAACTCTGAGGAAATCCCATGACAACACGGGGAGAACATGCACGGCAGAGACTCCAGCCCTGGTCCTAACGCTAACCCTTGTACCACCACAGCGCCCCTACAATACTTATTAGGGTTAGAAATTATATCCAATTATTTTACTATAACTGTGAGTAATATCAGAACTACACCATCCTGGCTTATCGTATCCACTGGCAGGTCAACAGACTTTCCACCATAGTTGTGCGTTACCACGGTACCTTTATCTCTGATGTCACAGGGGCAGCCGTGTTGCCCCCAGGTTCAGAGTTCTGCTTCCTGTGACTCCAGTGCCCTCGGACCCAATCCAGCATGGTCCGGAGCTCCCGCGTCCTTTCCTGGATCTGCTGAGGAATCATAACCCTCCAGTCATCCATACCGGGGGCGAGTCTAACCGGCGTGGCCATCAGACAGAAACGCTAACTTGCCATCTCTGTTAGATGATGTCCCTCATCAATGAGCTTCTGCCCTGCAGCAGCCAGATCCAAAAACTGCCTGGATTTCTGCTCCATATGCAGCTCCGAGCCGCTGTCTCCAGAGCTCGCCGTGTTCCCACAGAAGACTGGGCCCTGTGTGAACTCGGGCCACAAACTAAGCAGGGAGAAATTCAGGGGGAAAAAGCACGAGATACAAATTACCATCATACTTCACACACTTCAAATTTGTTTTGTTTCATGTGTTTTTATATTCCGTATATTCATAATAACATTACACTTCTTACTCGATGAAGTTACCATGGCAATAGTAATAGCTACCATCAAACAGCATGCTTGTGATATTTATGAATAACAGAGCAGTGGATGCTGGGGCTTGGCGGTAAAGGGACACCATTCCTGCTCTCCATCACTTACATCATCGCTTGGTATTTGCAAAAGAAATCCTGCAGCTGCCCCAGCTGCCGCAGGCGGCCCCGGTTTTCTGCCATGCTGCTGTCCAGCTCCTCCCAGGCCTCCAGAGTCCCCTTAACCTCCTCCCCCAGGACCTGGTCCCTCGTGGGACACGTGACCTCGGGTCGCTGGGCCAGCACCCCTATCTTCACCAGCTCCTCTCTGATGCTCTCATAATCCATCTGGCAGGGTACAATCCAACAAAACTATCATGAGAGAGCCAGCAGATCTTAAAGCTATCATCTGCATCGCGGCCTCTGCCTTCGTACCGATGTACTCTACCGTTAATAATGACCAGATCCCTTAAATATTTCAGCTGCTGCAGCAGCCTGCCTTTCTAACACTTCAGTAGTAATAGATAACACTAAGGCTTCAGTGGGAAAATTCCTGAAAAACCTCCCAAGCTTCAGAGGAATGAGGTGTCTGCTCCATAGCTGTAATGCTATTTTAGTAAGAGAGGTGAGGTAACGCAGCTCCTCGCGGTATCAGACGCGGCGCAGCTGTGCGTGCATGGGATACACGTAACATGGGCCCAAACATGACTCATGCACCAGACCACCGGAGCCCGAGACCCCCCCCCATCCCAAGTGCACGCACGCCATCGCACAATGAGGTCTTTTGTTGGCAGGACGCGGTGCTCTCTGTGTGGTGGGATCACATGCTGCAGCTTATATAATTGGAAGGAGCGCTAAGCGAAACAGGGACCGACTGAGCCTTCGGTGGTTTTCGAGGACGTGGGCACGGCCAGGCGACGCCACAAGATAGCCGCTTTTCCAGAGGAGAATTCTGAAAGGCCACGCTGCATCCTTAATTGGCGTAGACGGAAAACATTTATTAAACGTATACTTATTTTTATAGCCCAATAAGGTTTAATGAAGAGCACGTGCTGACAGATGCTGTTTACAAACCCGTGTCGTTTTACTTGCTTAATTTGCTGACAGCTGCAGGGGAGCCTGCAGCTTCCGGCAACCAGCATGGAGAGCAGTTTTTTTCCAGTCAGGTCCTCGAGGACCCTCAGACAGTCCGTGTTTTACCAGGAGCTGGGAGGGAGCAAAAACGTGGACCGTCTGTGGGCCCCTGAGGACCGGGTTGGGAAACACTGCTATAATGCCCTGATTCTGTATTAAGAGCTAAAGCGAGTTCTGACCTCCAGCTTGTCCTGCTGCTCCTGCAGCGCCTCCAGCCGGGCACAGTCCGGTTCCCGGTCGATTGACATGTCCCTCTCTGCATCCAATATGTCCATGCTGAGCATGGCGGACTGGGACACGCTGCGGTTGATCCAGATGAGAGGGGTCTGAAAAAAAATGCACATGAAAGCTCATTATGAGAGGGGTGGATCAGTGGGTTAGGTCTGTGTGTGTGTCATCAGGAAGTTGTTGGTTCAAATCCCAGTGTTTCCAGAATAGTCACATCACCATAGAACCTTTGAGCAAGGCCTTTAAACTGTCAAAAACACCCTGTTTCCCTGGCTTGTACTTATACAGGAAATGCAAAAACTGAAGAGTTTCTCTGTACTTATACTCATCCATCCATTTTCTGTGCCCACTTGTCCTATTCAGGGGTTAAGAGCCTATTCCAAAAGTCATAGGGAGTGAATAGCCCAGGACAGGGCAACCAAACCATCACAGAACACACTCACCATTCACACCTACAGGGAGTTTGGTAAGTCCAATTAAGTTCAGTGTTTTCACCATACCTTATTCATGTATTAGCACTTTTAACAATACATAATAAACATGATTCCAAATAAAAGAGTTTAGTAGCAAAATACCAAATAAAACCAAATTAAAATATAAGTAACTGCTTATAAAAATATCTAAAAGTATTTCATACGTTTTACTTAATCAGAACAAGCTTTGTTTACAGTGATAACTATTTGTGTTTATTACTAGCAGTATTTCATAATATTCTTGCATATTTTAAACAGAAAATGTTAGACATAATGATTGGCTTATTCGTAAATTAACTAAAACATTGCTAACAAGTGCAAAGAAGCTATTTATAAGAGAATATGGGCTAGTTAATTAAGCTGTCGACGACTGCCAATTTTAGGTCAGCTTACTGGTAAAAGGTACAGGGCCTGAAGCCTCACACCTGCTGATATGAGTGCTTAGTGACGGCACTGACCAATTAAACTTCCATGCTGAGTCAAGTCTGTTCTCCAACTTACTGACCTCATTCCTGTTTTCTATATTATCAGTTCTTGTTTTTATTGTTGTGTCTATTTTTTATTATTTAGTATTTATCTATTTGTTTATTTACTTATTTTTTAATACTTGTCTTTCATGTCTTTTGTTTCTTTTGTTTCTTTCTTCATGTCTCTTCATTCTTTTATTTGACATAGTTTGGCTGAGGGTGGCAGTAGGGGTGGGTTGTTATTATTTTTATTATGTAAAGCACTTTGTGTTACATTGAGTTTGAAGAAAAAGTGATATATAAATAAAGTCTGATTGACTGATTGATTGATTAACTGATAGATTGATTGACTGACAGATTGATTGATCAATCAAACAAATAATAAAAAACTGTCACCAAACAATTGCCATGAGATTTTTTTTGAGTGTTTTTATTTTCCTAAACAGGATGCAATGGGCGACTATATTACTTTTTATCTGCAGGATGGTGTGACTAGGTGAAAGCAAGGCAGTTGGAAATGGATCTTGCTGTCTCAGTGTCAAACTACAGTACAGCAAATTGCAAAATGAACGCAAAATAATGCAGACAGACTACAGAGCCAGACTAAATAAAGTGTAGTCTGAGTACTAAATAAATGCACATGAATCACACACAAGGAAGACACGGGAGTGAGATCCAGATGTTTGTGCAGATGTTCCCTAAAGCCGAGTCACCGTGCCTCCCCAGCCGCTCCTCTGATAGCTGACAAATAAAAAATATTGATCAATGGACTATTATGATTGTTATTATGGTTACTATTGAAGGCGCTGTAGTTAGCACTGTTGTGGGTTTGAATCCCACCTCCGCTCTGTGTGTGTGGAGTTTGCATGTGCTTTCTTGTACCGTCTTGAGTTTCCTGTGGTTTGCACCCAAAGCCCGAAGACAAACAAACTTGTTGTGTCATTGTAAGTTCATGACATACCATCCAGGGTGGAATGACTCTACAGCATGAAAAAGTTACATGTTTTTATCACATTTTGGGGGTAATCTAGTCCCCACAATGTAATAATTACAAACACACACACATATATACACACACACACTATGGGGAATTAACATATTCCATTTCACTCAATTGCATGTCTGAGTGTATGCTGTAGTATTGGGGAGACTAGCAGGAATCACAGGGAGGAAACTTAGACAGAGTTGGGTTCGGGACGCCATCCTTAGCCCCAGTGATGTCAGGCTGCAGTGCTAACCACTGAACTGCCGCTCTCTACACTTACCGAAAGGTTACTAGTTTAAATTTCTTGAAATGGGATGTGCTCCAGTGTTCATTTTCACAGCACATTTTGATTTAGTTTTAGTCTCAGTTCTTTGACAAAAATGGAACTTAGTTTCAGTCATTTTATTTTTTTATTTTATTCTAGTCTTAGTTAATGTAAATTACAGGATATTTAGTCGATGAAATCTACAGTACGTGCATTAAAATGAAACTAACAAGTTTAGTCATAGTCTGCACATGCATGTACACACGTGCACAGATTAGTCTACCTCTCTCTACTCTAGATTCCTGAAGGAAACATCTGGAAAGCTGTCATTATGGCAGGCCATCAGGTTTTAATCTTTAATGACATAGATTTAGCTGAGGTAATGCCGGACATTTCTTAAATGCAATTCCTAAATTACTTTAGGTATCATTAAATTGAACATGAATAAAATATTATTAGCATTAATAATATAAACAAGCAAACAAATAAATACAAACCTCAATTGTCCTCTCTCAAAAACATTATCAAGTATCAGACTGTCATGCAATAAGGGATTCCCCTTTTTAGGGAGTTTTTCCTTGCGACTGTCGCCGTCACCCTCGGCTTGCTCAACAGAGACAATTATTTTACCTAATGATTGTTTAGACGCATCTCTCGCACACATACACTATTTATTATTTATTATTGTATAAAAACTTTCATTTTTTTGTGTGAAGCTGCTTTGGGACAATGTCCATTGTTAAAAGCGCTATATAAATAAAAATGAATTGAATTGAATTGAATTGGAAGCAGGAGATGGTCATGCTGTATCTTTCTGGAAGGTCCTGTTAAATTACTTTCTCAACATACTACTGTATGTTGCTTTGGATAAATGTAATGTAATATCTCTGGCATCACTCCTCTGCTGCTGTACTGCCCACCCTCAGATCTGCCTCTTTAGCCCTGGTGTGCAGGCCTTCCTGGCCGAATTTTACAGGCTTACGCCAGACTACCAATCTCTGCTACATCAAAAGACACTTTTGTTTAGTCCACTCAAAAAGTCACGTTCTCTCCAAGCGTAGTGACTGTCTATTGCCAACAGGGGGCCACACGTAAATGTGTGGTTTGACTGGTGGTAAACACTGCCATTGACTATATCAGATTGTTCTACTGCTTTGAGCTTCCTTAGTCTACCTGAATAAACAGCTCCTCAATGCCCTCACTTCCCATCGCTAAACATTTCCCCAGCTTGCCAAAACTGCAGTGCGGGCAAAACACTGTTCTTAAAAGGACCACTCTCCTTCAGACATAACAATGGTGCTGCCAAACCCAAATCGCAGCGTAAGACATGACAGAAACACATTACAAACTGGACTTTTGAATATCATTCATGCTAATTATATTTCAGCAAACCCCAGACTTTCTACTATCACCATTAATAGGACATGAGCTCATCTCACTGGAAACCAATACTGGTAAATCATACTAGAAAATACAATTATTATAACTGCAGAACATGTCACGGGGGAAACATAATTCAGCAATATTAAGCAATATTCAAAAATTTTACAAAATGTTAAGCCATTTTTCCAGCAACACTTCTGCTTTATTGGGAAATATATCATTGATTGTATTAAACCTCTGCACCACACAGGCAATAGTAAGATTACATGTGGAATTCACTGGGTCATTAAGACCCGCACCATTGCTTGTAACCGGTGCACTGGGGAAATTTGAAGCCTACCTGCTCAACTTTGCCATGGCCACTCTCAAGAAAACCCTGGCTCTCCTCCAGGGCCATCAGCCAATCTGAATGATCTGGATCAAGGTTCTGCTGCTTGAGACTTCTCAGTGTACTGTGGTACCTAGAATGTGCAGCAATGTACCATATGATCAACTCCATCTTCCAAAATTTGGGAGTTTATCATCTGTCATTTAATAGCATCCCAATATGTCCAAGAGTATTCACTCTAAGACAACTCCAAGAGTACTCACTTCTCATCCTCTGTCAGCAACCGTGTCCACAGCTGCTGCATGTACAAGTGTCCCTCACTCTGTGGCTGGTTCATCTCGGAGCCACACAAAGGCATCTCCCCCTCAAGGGCGTGTTTCTCCTGTTTGGCCCCACTCACAGGTTCCCTGGGAACCGAAGCGGTGCCCACTGACTGCAAGCAGGAACCCAGGTCATTCAAGTCTTTCAAAGCATCGATGACCTGTACAGTGGTGGTGAGTAAGCAGAATGAGAAGGAGTTTGTTTATATTCTGACATATGTCTAATAGAGGAAGATCAATATATCTATCCATAAATCCATTGCCATCCAGTAAAACTGCATGATAGGCAAATAGGTAAATGGAAGAATTACATACGGGGGGTAGAACTGAAGAATTTTTACTACTAGCCCACAAGGCTAATTCACTAAAAAATACAGTGCAGTTTTTTTACCAGTCAGAAGGCTAGTGTTCACATTTTTGTACTTGACCTTTGGCTAAATGACTTGCCTCAGGAGAGTGGGCAAGCTTAGTTTCCAATTGATTAGATACTACTGTATATAATAACAGAATCCACTTAATTTTTACATTGGTTTACATGCAGGTTTCCTGCCGCAGTCCAAAGACATGCGATTAAGCTAACCGGTATCTCTATCTGCATGTCCCCGTGATCGACTCCCATCCTGTTCCCAGTGCAGTCATGACTCGCTAACTATTTTTTGTTCTAGCAATGTTTACAGAGCGTTACAACTAGGGTATGGAAACATTAAAAGTATCCAGTTTTCCTGAACATTATCCCACCACTATAGCTACTATCACATAATAATTACATAAAAACAAATGAAGGGCATGGTACGGCAGCCAGTAACACTGTGGTTTAAAACTCAAAGGTTATCGAGGAGTTATCAAAGGGTTCAAGGTTGGATTGCTTGTCCATAGTATAATGCTTGAAGTGCTTTTATAAAATAATATTTTATTATGAATCAATATTTTTCAACATTAACAGGCCTTTTGTTAAAATGTAAAATGTTATAATAGTGTTCCATTAGCATTACAGTAAGAACATTGTCTGCAAACTTCAAAAAGATCTTCACATAACATTGGCTAAAGTGCTGGGAGTGTTCCCCGTTAGCTGGGATGAGTGGTTAGGACATGGAAGGATACAGCTTGTATGGAACCATGAGCAGGCCAGTGCAGGTTGGCGTGTTCTGCCTGAAGCTGTACCTTTTGGTCGAGCTTTTCCAAATCCTGGTATCCCGCCAGGCCTTCCTGGTTCTTCTGTAACTCCTCCCACAACAGCTCCAACTGAACAAAGAACTCTTCTATCCTGGTACTTTCTGGGTGCTGCTCCTGTCCCTCACGCTGCCCTTCCTGAAGGAAAGCAGCATCATATTCATAAAATTAGGGGCAGTAACCTACAGTTTAGCAGTAACCTCAAGATAACACTGAACAACCTCAATACGCTAGAAATATGTTCAGACATGTCTCAGTTTTCTCGTGCACAATCACAGGCAAATAGCCAAACAGTCTAATCTACTTAGGAAGCTGTATTGCTTTTTTGAGCATCTCAAATCTACCCATGTTTGACAGTATAACCTCATCTAAAAAGCCAGACAGGTCTTTGACGGCTTGCGATTAACAACATTTGGGATGTGGGAGACCATGACAACCTGGCCCTTCAACCAATCAAAGTCTTTATTAGTCTTCGGGACGAGACAGAAAAGTGTTTCTTTTTAGTATAGAATGTCTATTTCGCACACCAGTGAGCGAGAAACGTCATTTCAGTTCTCATGTATGTCTAGCACATATAATGCGAATTGACAATAAAATATCTTTGACTTTAAAGGCACATTTGGTGGAACAGGAAAAGGTTCTGCTCTTTGAAAAAGTGGGATATTGATTCATAAACCTCAAACTCTGCTACTGGCACACAGTCTACGAAAAGAAAATTTTCTTTAAGTCTGACTACAGGCACACATGTTTCTACATACTCCTATGATTAGGGGAGAGGCCCCCACTATCCTTGCTGACATTACATCATCTCGAAGACATCCCGTGGCCGTCATTATTAATATCACTCAACCGACCGGGACAGCGACAACCTCAGGCTACTTAACCAAACCTCAAGAACAGAAACAGGCCTAATAAGTGTCGATGTAATAAAAGAATCAGGCATCACCTTGTCTGTGGATGTTTTGCCTCCTGGGAGGAACAGCTTGGGACTGGTCATCTGTTTTTCCCTGCAAAGCGAATACAAATGCCTTAATGTTGCATGTTACATGGCTCATTTTTCTTCTGTTCTGGGAAAATAACTAAGCGGAGCCTTACCTTTCCGGCTCTCTCTGGCTTCTTCCCATGACATCATCCATATTACTGTTCGAATTTCCTGTGGATGTGGCAGAGCTTTCTGAAAACTGCCCCGCACCCAGGTCATTCGCTGACTTCCAAGCCCCCTTGGGCTCTATTACGCTCTGTCAAGAAGAACATTTGTCTTATCATGGAGGCTAGTTCACATTCACACCTAAAAAGTAGCCTTGGTCTTCTGTTAAGTCTCCCAGATGAAATCTGGCAATCTGCACATACACACAGAGTCCCGGCGGCTGCACACTTTGTTTACAAACCCTGGAAATTTATTCCAAAGCAGAGCTTTATTGCTATATGCCCAAATTAAAAGCCAACATTATCATACACTGCTCATATTCTTTTGAGCACTGAATATTTATGTTACCTACTCAGTTAGAATCTCTGCACTGAGATGACATGCATGCAAATGGTATTTTCAACACTGGGGCAGACATACCGACGCCCCTGAGCTCCTACCAGCCAGTAAGTTATACCTCATTTCAAAGTGAAGCATTAAATCTCTATCATTAAAATTTTACTGTGATGGATAGGCATTTACAGTGTAATTTATCCTCCAAAAGCCCCCATAATTTGTCACAAACTGATACTGCTGACCCTGCACTGCAGTGCTTACAGGTTTACACAATATTCAACACTGACATGAGCAGACAGTCTGCATGTAGTGGCTGTCTTTCCGCATCAATTAGGCCTATAGAGTAAAACGCAGGGCTTCACTGCAGACAACAGGGAGCAGAGAATAATCTTGGGGCAAATACTAAATTCAAACTTGAGAGAAAGTTGTGCACATGCAGAGTTTGGGACTGTCATCAAGACAAAAGGTAACATCTCGGTCAAAGGAAAAAGTATGATTGAAACAAATATGCAGTTGAAT
Source organism: Brevimyrus niger (assembly GCA_015164015.2). NCBI lineage: Eukaryota > Metazoa > Chordata > Actinopteri > Osteoglossiformes > Mormyridae > Brevimyrus > Brevimyrus niger. The sequence goes on along the minus strand of JAABNY020000040.1, from coordinate 13,491,304 downwards.
TATTCACTGGATTGGCCACAAATTCTCCAGTGAGGAATTAATCCAGCTAAATGCTTTAGCTACATATAAACCAGGAAACACCTGCAGCTGTCTGATCTGACAGCATGAGGTGGGATTGGCCATCCCACGCTGGTGGCTGGAGCTCGAGATGATTTGTGAGTGAAGTCAGTACAGGGTGCGGGGGACGGTGCTCTCATGACAATGTGCACAGCCCCCTGTGGCCCTGTTAAATGTGTATGCTACTTGGGTCTGGAATACATGCATTCTTCTTCTTCTTCTTCTTCTTCTTCTTCTTTTTCTTCTTCTTCTTCTTCTTATTATTATTATTATTATTATTATTATTATTATTATTAACATTTATATATATGACTAACGTTTGGTGCACTGCAAACAAGTGAAACACATATTTAAGCACAATCCCTTGATGGACTCTTGATGGTCAAGTCACTTCAGCTGCTGAAAAGCAAAGTTCATGACAGAAAAAAATAATCAAGCTCATGAAGGCATGACAGTCTAAAGAAGAAATAATGGTGAGTTACATATTTGTAAAAATTCTAAAATGTAACTGCAAAACACTGCATAAACAAACATCTTATTGGTTTTTAAAATTGTCTTTTGCTTCTTAATGCTGGAAATCTAGTGTAATTACTATTTTGAGCACAGTAAGTTTAAATACATCTGGTCCCTCCAACAGACAAACTGGGCCCTGTTTGGCCCCTTTGGTTGCAATGGTGTAGAACCTCCACTGCGAGGATGGACCATACGGAGTTCAGGACCACGTCACTGCAGGCCATATGAAAAACTTACCAGACACACATGACTTTAGTTTGGTCTGAAACAAATTCTCCCAAACCATCCCAAACTGGCCTCTCCCAGCCATTAGCGAGGAAAAGGACCCACATAAGAACTTAACGCCATAGACTCTGGAACGGGCTGTGACTGCTTGTCATTGTCATTTAAAGGATAAGAAATCCAGACTGCAAAGATGTCCCACTCTCTCTTCTGCAGTATCAGAGAAACACACTATAGCCAAAAGAGCCAACGCGATACTGGTTATGTGACTAGTTATAATGGAGATATGCATTCTGAGTGTTCCACAATGGAACAATAAACAAACATTTCAACGAGGGCTATACATTTTCAGCACAATTTTCAGTCTGTGATTTGACTTGGTATTCAAGTCCACCTTAGTATGACTTTCATTGTTAGAACAAAAATTATTTAGTGTGTTTGTTAATTTACAATATAAAATCATTGGGGAAAAAAAAAAAGAGACTCTCTGAAAGTCAACACTTCCTTCACTCACTAGCGGCCCTATTCCATGATTCCCAGCATGGTGTTGCCGGGATGCTGGCAGCCACGAGCGATCGGCGTCAGCATACGCAGCTGGTGCGCAGCTCGCGCATCTGGAGGCTGTTAGGAAACGACGGATGGGTATCAGGCCTCACCGTCGCCACCAGCGCCTAGCCGGCCGGCTGCCACTCTGGCGGTCCGCCACCCGCAGAAAACAACCTCCCACACCTGTAACTGAGTCGGGCCTGAACCTGGGCAAGGCATCCTGTCATGCTGTTCTGTTATCTGCAGGTTTCCCGCAGCTGGGCCCGACACCTCCAGCGACTCGGTGCATTGTAGTCTCGTCTGAGCTCCCCAGAGTGAGGTTAAGCATTGTGAAACCGAGACAAATTTGTTTTGCTAGTTGACTGGAGGCTGTAGCTGGCACCGAGAGGCGTCTCTGACTCCAGGCTTTTGTTCGGCCTTGTGTAAAACTCTCCATAAAGTCCAATAACAAGGGCTCCCACAGATACAACATAAATAACCGCAACACCCACAGTCAGCTGCTGCCAGGGAGCGCTAGACAAGTGGCCATTGTTATGGGATGCTTGCTGTGGGCCGTGAAAGTGGCCAATAAGGAGAGAGCAATACCTGAAACGCAGCTGTGCTCCTTGTGTCACCTTTGGTAATCAGGGAGACTCAGCGCATGGGGAGTCTTATATCACGCAACAATGGCTAGAACTATTAAACCCATACAGTCCTTGTTGTTTCTACTGCACATCATTTAGCACTCATATTGTTACAGATTGTTTAAGAGTCAGAAAGACTGATCAGCTGGAAATTTGATCATGTTATACAGTATGTAATTAGGCAAATGTATCGCAAATAGCATCACTGGTTATAGCTTAAAGAAACATGGTAAGATTAAATCTGATTGTAGAAAACTATTATGACAAATAAGAACATGTTCATTAGTGCAGTGTGTAATAGCCATCAATATAACAAAATAGTAATCATCAGAACCCGAAGAGACCAAGGGTCACAGCTCAGGGGACAGTCCCTCTCTGTTCTCCCTCATTCATAATGATTATGGTGCATGGTCACTGGGTCCATATGCAAGTACAAGGAAGGGAAAGAAGTCAGAATGACGGTTTGGGTTAGCAGCTGAGGCTCAGCATGTTAGGACACTGGGCCCATGAACGAGGCCCTTAACCCCTAGTTGCTTTGGAGAAAAGCATCTGCTGAATTGGAATAATTATGGAAACCCAACAAAACAGGAGCCGTACGGTCAAAAGCACAGCAAAGATCACTAAAACTAACCCACAGCCTCTGTCTCAAGACTCAGATAAAAGGGGGGCTGAGGACTTTAGCAGTCGTCATCAGGTGGGGATAATCATTACTTATTTGACTGACAGCTGTGCCCATGCTGCTCTGCAGACGCAGGTTGATGTCGTTCAAACCAGACAGACGCTACAGACTGCCAATCAGTCGAGGGTCTGACCAGACAACTACCCAACAAACACCTTCAGCTCTATTTTGTAGGCACTCTGCATTATCTCTACAGAAAGTTCACTTTTGTTTTGTCTAGATCTGCAGTCTTCTGCATGATGCTGCGGTCTCTGATCTCATCCCACCCTCTCCAAGTAGATCCTCACAGGCTTCTTCACTCCACTCGGAGGGTTTCTGTTTGTATTAACAACTAATAAAGACCATTTCCTCTTTTTCTGGCACATGTCTGACACACAGTTGAAAATATTCAACTGAGGAAACTTTACCATAATAAAAATAGAAACACTGCTCATCAAACCTGGGAAATGTCCATGTATCCAAGAAACCTAGCATTCAAATTCAATACAGAGCTTTCAATTACCAGTGACACAAATGCCCTTTACAGAATGTAATATATTAAAAAACCAGACCAATTCTTCTTGTTACTATTATTACTTCCAAATGTCATACTAACCATGCTGCCATTTAAAGACACAGGAGTATTAAAGCTATTACATTCTGAATGTAAAGGTAAAGGGTATTTGTTCTGGCATACTATTTTTGCATAGTGCATGATCATAGCATGCTGTTTCCATGGAAACATGGAATTTCAAGACCATATAAATACAACCTTTAAAACGTTTAAACTACACATTCTTTACGTAGAAGAAGCATTGCAAATTAGTGGCTTCACATTCAGAAACTGCGGGAGGTAGAGCGACAGCTCTCCATTTATTGTCTCCACCGTTTGAGGCCCACAGGAGGGTTGTCTCCTTACAGCAGATTTCACTACCTGCAGGGGTGGAACCTAATTTTTGCTTCTAGTCACTTGGGCTAGTTCAGTGAAGAATATAGTCTGACATGCAATTATTTTACTAGCCAGCGGGCTACTGTTCAGCTTTCTGTACACATACTTCACCTAATCAGTGTTTCCCAATCCGGTCCTCCACATTTTTGCTCCCTCCCAGCTCCCTACCACAAAACAGTATACTGTCTGTGAGTCCCCGAGGACTAGATTGGGAAACACTGGTCTAAATGGCTCGCCTGAGGACAGTGGATGAGCTTCCTTGCCAGCCCTGGTTACCTGCATTTATTAATTAGTATGCGCCTCATTTAATCAGTAGACTAAACATAAAGGCTAATATGAGAAGTACTTAAACATTACTACACTTTCCTGTGATAAACATCATTTCATATTTACGCCGGTGCTAAATGAGACCTGTGACCCTGATGCTGTAAAACACAATGGCTCACGTCCCTGAGCAGCGGGCAGCTCCTCACCACATGTCCTTTAAGCCGGTTCTGTTCTTCTTTGTCCTCCTTTCCCAAGATCCTGAGGGCCTCGTTCTCCATGCCACCCTGAGGCTCGCTGCACGTGCTCAGCGGACCAGCATCTTCACTGGATAGAGCGGGGGCGTTGGAGGGAGAATCCGAAACTTCCTTCCTGCTTGAGAGAACATTGCCAAGACCAGTGAGTAACACATAACAAGAAAAGTAATGATTGATCTGAACATCACATACGTCAAAAGTGGAATGGGCTATGAGGATATTTAGCTCCTTGGATGCCCCATTCAGAGTGCCCCCTGTGCCCTGTGCTGTCTGGGACAGGTTCAGAACCTCCAACAAGCGTGCACTGAATGAATGTTTGGAAGGGATGAAATAGACACCATTTATGAAAGCCTATACCCACACTATTCAAAATATACAACTGAAGACAATCACCACCTGATTGAATACAGAGAAAATAAATGGTTTCTGAGCACCAAACTACAATAACAATTACTTTATCCATCCATTCATCCGTTCATCTATCCATCTGTCTATTCATTTTCTAACCCCTTATCCTGGTCAGGGTTACAGGGGAACCTGCAGTCAGTTGCAGGCTGCACGGAGATGGCTGAGGTTTATCCTGGGTGGGATGCCAATCCTCTGCAGGGAACATGCACACAAAATGATGGCAATTTTGAGACCCCAATTAGCCTAATTGCATATCCTTCAACTTTAGGAAGAAACCGGGGAGCCCGGAGGAATTTCACACGACTGGGGAAGATCATGGCAGCTCCTCCTCAATCCTGGAGGCTACCCACTGAGTCACTGTGCCATTCATCAGGGCTCTAGCTAGAAATAAATGTCATGGGGTATCCAGCAACCCTACCAACAGGTCTCCAGGGTGGGGTGGGCTGGGATTCTAATCTATACTTTTACTACCTGTTTATGTGCCTGCCCATAATTATGTTACACATAACGTAATTATGATGTTTTTTATAGTGTTACAGCCATCAGTAATGATAACACTGAAATGTACAGCGGTGATCAACATAATCTTGATTACTCTTCAGGTATGCCTTTCTTAAATGTGTTAACGTGAAAGAAAGTGAAAGGAGTGAATGTATAAAAAATGGTGTGGCGAGTGGAAACGAGTTTGATAGTTTCTTTATGTACAATAAAAGAACAAATCTCTATGCAAAGCTGTGTGCGGAGCCTCCAGACCATGTTAGGCCGGCCTTTGGCTCGAGACCAGTGGACAGAATTACATCTGGCCTCCAAAACAAGCTTTCTGATCTCCCATTAGAACGTCATAAACCAGAGAAATGGTGCTGCGGTGAAAAAACTTAGCCAGACTTTCAGGATATTTCCCCGTAGAATTAAATTTTCTCTTCATGAATTAAAGTCCATACTGTAAAGGGAATATAAAGCTCCTTCAAACTAATATCCATTTAACATGAACTTTGCAAAACCTTGAAAATATTGATACCTCCATACTACTAGTGGTACGATTGCATTTAGCTGCCTTTTTAAATAAAAATAAGATGTGCTTTTGAGTTAAACAAAACAAATTGGTTTAAGATCTGTAGTCGACATGCTTCTTGCGTCTTGCCGTGTATCAAGGACAAAAATTGTACATCCAATTGTAACATTCTGTCCAATCCATCCATTTTCTAAACTACTTACCCATCTGGGTCATGGGGGGCCAGAAGCCTATGGGCACAGTGTGGGGGTGGCAACCCAGCACAGGGGGGCCAGCCCATTGCAGGGCACACTCACACCTATGGGCAATTTAGTAACTCCAATGAGCCTTCGCATTGGCTTTGGACCATGGGGGGGGGAAACCCAACGACAACATACAAACTCCACACACATGTAACACAGACAGAAACTCGAACCCAGGTCCCAGATGTGTGAGCACTGCAGCAGCATGGCACCCCTAGAAAACCCCTCACAACAAATACACACCCTTTAAAACCAGAGTGCTTGAGGAAGGAGTAGCAGAAATGCCAGAGATGAACGTGATCCTGTCTCTGGTCCCATACGTACCTCCCCAGACTGCTATTATTTGTCATCTCAACAACACAGACAACAATACACGGAAACAACATGAGCAACAATGTTTCATCTCACAGAGGTAATAATTCGATCATATTTACAGTAATTAAATTATAGTAACTATGAAAAACAAAAAAAAAAGTATTTTTTAGTTCTGCCAAAATAATTAAAACCTGTTGGGCAGTGGACCGGATAAACCTGTACTGAGTACCTTGTACAGATTAAAGTCTCAGACATTGAGGCCCAGTGTGTTTTCTGGTACTTCTCTGCTCCAGGGAGACCACAAGCCGGGGGACCACATGCAGGGAGACCACAAGCAGGGAGACCACAAGCAGGGAGACGCCGCCCTACCTGAGGAGGCTCTGGAGGAGGCTCCAGCTGCCCTTCACCTCACCCTGCTTGTGGATCAGCCTGACTGCCAGGGTGGGATGGAAGCTGGACAAGCGGGAAACAAACACATCCAGCATCTGGGTGGGGGGGAGGCGGAAATGAATGTGTTTAGAAGGACTTCATGAGACTGCAATAATTATATTTTTAAAGATGGAAAATAATTGCATAATATATTTGTGGAACACTTTATTGCTGAGTATAAAAGTCAGTGTTCCTCCCTGGATGTAATTATTTTGGACCCTGCTGGATAACCTTTTTCATGCATGCTGGCTCCAGCTGATTAGCATTTGCATCAGATTAATAAAAATAAGCTTTATACAGAGAGTGCCAGTGAAAAACCTGGACACACCAGCTTTTAAAGCATTTGTCTCTGTTTTAGCATTCAATGTATAATAAAAGGTCTCCCGTGAGTGAAGTAATACATATGAAACACTGCAACGACCAAGAGAGGTGTTCAACATCTTAATATTTTCTAAAATTTTATACTCTTCAAATAGCTCCCCTCTGCTTCGATGGCAGCATTCTTTCAACCAGTTCTCAGATGACACATCCTGGAATGCTTCTCCAGCAGTCCTGAAGCAGTTTCCATAAGTTCTGGGCACAAGTTGGCTACCTTGCTCTTACCCTTCAATCCAACTCATCCCAAACCATCACAAATCATTTGTCACAACACTCCATGTCCTTCCTTAACAAGATTATACTTTATAACCCTGAGGTGTGCTTAGGGTCATTATTTTGATTTTCACAGCGATGATTAAATTTTTTTACACATGAGTTTCAGTAGGTATCTCCAGACTTTTGTCTAGAACTATGTGTATATACATAGTATAGTGGTACCTCGGTTCTCGAACTTAATCCATTCCGGACTCCGGATGGAATCTTAAAATGTTTGAGTTCTGATCGAATTTTTCCCATTAGAAATAATGGGAAACCAATTAATTGGTTCCTGGCCCTAAATATTTACACTTAAATATGTTTTTTTAATTTTTTAAATATTTTTTTCATTTTTTAGCATTTAAACACAAAACGAACAGGGTAAAACAAGAAGAGCATTTTTTTTCTTAATGGCTTCCAAAACAATAAAGATCTTATCCCAAAATTACCCCTGTCCTGCCCCAATCGTCCGCTCCTTCTGTATGCCACGCCCCCTCGTTAACCTCATGTGGGATCCCCATGTGATCAGCTGTTTCTGGTTGTTGTCATTAATCCTCTGTATTAAGTCTGTGTTTCAGTTTGTTTCCCCATTCCAGTCATTGGGTGCGTTTGAGTTGCTTACAGCGCTGGCTTAAAACAACGCATTGTGATCCTGAAGCAATGCATTACGGTTAGATGCATTGCGACCTCTCACCCAGCCACACAAACTGGAACCGCCTCCATGACGACACACCTTTGCTCTTATTGGCGGAAGAGTTCATGACGTTTGTATCCCAGGCAGTTCTGATGCGTAATCTGCTAATTCTCCCGAATATCACATAAACCAGTGAGAACTGGCTTTAAGTTAATTTACCTGGTAAAATAAAGTTTAAATAAATTACATAAATGCTCTAATAGTACACGTAAGTTAGTGGCTTATTTGTTGTCAGTTATTGTAATGTTTCGCTGCTTTAATTGGTTAAACGTCTAGTCTGTGAAGAAGGCACGCAAGTAAGAATTGCATTGTAGTATGACTGATTTCCTGGCGGGTACAATTTATATTAGATCAGCTTTCACAGTTTGACTTCTGATATTCAGATGGAGTTCTAGGTCAAACTGCCTTGTTCGACTTTCAAGAAATCCGAGTTTTAGTCAGTTCGAGAAGCCAGGTACCACTGTATATATATTTTTTCTTCCTGTTAATGTCATACCCATTTTAGGTTTGTTGAACAGTGACTCAGCAGATACATGATGATAATGAAACTTTACTTATGCACAGCCTCTGCAGAAAATAACGACACTCACCGTGATTTGACTGCCTATGTCTCTAATTTCTTTATCTCCACTGCTTCCATGGTCATTGCTGACAGAAATGCTTTTGCTCTGAGACAAACCACCAACAACAAGGAGTAAGAAAAGGTGACTCAGCAGACTTTGCCCCAACAGAGCAATGAAAAATGATGCAATGCAGCCTAAAGGCAAACATGGCCTGTTTCAACAAAATCTACCTTTAAAATTTACAAAAAGTACCTTATTGGTAATAGCATTAATGATGTTATCTGCTAGCTGGTAAAATGAGGACACTTCCAAGGCTAGCTGAAGACTTTCATGGTAATCCTTCAGACGAGACTGGATCTCAAAAAACCTGAAACAAAGATACCGCCAGCAAGAACGTTCTGAGAACAGTCAGTGCTTTATAACCAGTATTCACTGCGCTTCCTGTGATCAGTTTCTTCATCATGAATCCAAGAGATCGTGACAGAATGTCATAATAAAAAAAGTTTAAATTAAATTTACTGCAATACTTAATGAAGTTTCCAAAATAAATTGTTTCCGTGCAAAATTGGCTTGTCACAGGCTCATAAGAGATTCCTTAGTACCATTTTAATCCAAAAAAATCTAAAGATGCTCAGTATTATATTAAAGGAACTCAAGTTCCAAAGCCTCAGCCCCTCCTGTGATTTCACGGCCCCTTAACCAGGAGGCTACCTGCCCTCCCTGCTGGTGGATTCATGGTGCTTACATCTCACTGACATCCCTCCTGCTGGTAGTGATGTTCTTGCTCTCTCTTCTCCAATATTTCTCCAGTTTTGGTGCCAGGTCATTCTTTTCATCCTAATCCCAAGAGAAAAATATCAATATTTCCCTTACAAGGCCTGGAAAATAATACTGTAAGCCTCCATTATTACTTTAGTATTTTACTGCTATATCTGTGCAACGCCATTTTATCTTTCATTACATTAATATATTCTACCAAATTTCGATGTAAAGTACTGCTTTCATGAATTGAAGGTGAATGGAAAAACTGATACCAACTTTATATATACATGCTTGTTTCCAGTTTTTACAAACTGAAAAGTTCAATCCTTTTCAGAGATCAAAATAATTTGTGAGGAACCCATGGTGGCCACTGCTGGATCAGAGTGAGTTACAGTCACTCAGTTTACATGACAAGAAGCATATATGACAGCTGCGACTCGGCAGATGATGAAACCTTTCCTGTTCCTTCTTTTTTTTTTTTTTTTTTTTAACGAAACTCACCTGTTCCAGATCCAGGATTCTTCTAGTCAGCTGGATTTTGTCAGTGTTTTTCCTGCAGGTCTCTGCCAGGGTGTGCTGCTCTTCCTGCTGATGAAAATAAAACTGATGTTTTTATAGGCCTCTAGCTGAATGAATTGGGAATGTACATTTTTATCGGTGCCGTCGCGATTTGAAATACCCTCGGTGTAGGATGGAAAGCAAAGAAAAGCACGAGATCCAGATCCCAAAGCATGCTAAAGAAGTAACAAGTAAGAGGCCCAATGTTCCTATTACTATTACCCCAAGTTTCTAACTAAAACATACTATATATGTACATTTACAAATGGGAGAGTCTACATGGATTAAAGCAGTGAAACAATTTTGCTTCAGGTCACAAATATCACAATGCAGAAAGACTTTTTTTAAGGTATTTGGGATACATCTGAGAACATTAAAAATAACTTATATCAAGCCAGGTGGACAGGCCACATGCTGTCAAGCAGGGCATGTGGGTCACCTTCTCCTTTATCCAGACCTCCATCTTGTTCACTTGTCTGTTGGCCTGATGCAGGTTAACCGGCACGGCCTGCTTGGTGGCCACCTGCTTCAGGGCGTGCCAGTGATCTCGGAGCTGACCAAGCTGCTTCTTCACCACGTCGGCGTTGGGGTTCTGCTCACACGCAAGCTGCTCCCCCATCTATAGACAGCAGGTTACGGCCCACGGGAGAAAAGCATGGAAAAGAGATCTCAGGTCTGATCGAAGCGGGAAGTTCAGACAGATTGAGAACATCCCTTCCCGAGCCTCATCGGGAATTTTATTTATCAAACTAGAAGAGGTCAAGTTTTCCTGGACTGATTTCAAGTGGGTCTCTCACACCTGACATGTGTGAAATTTTGAAAGTGCTGAACATTATCTCATCCCCGAGGGTTACGACAGAGAAAGGAGCAAATTCAGCAGTAGTGATTTATTCACAAATAAAACATGTTATAATAGAGAGAAGTTCAATGTTTCTGGTTGCCAACATGTGAAGACATTTAGTATGTTGTATCTCACAATAAAAATGTTAAAACATTTGTACTGATTTATGCTTCTCTACTGAAAGGGATTAATATATTTATATGTAAAAAAAAAAAAAAAGATAAGTACCTAGTCAGCATTAATTCACTTTATTATGAGACAATAACAGGAATGAATGTTGCACAAGATCTGGGTCCAGACCCAAGTGCCGGGAGGAAAAAGTTGTCAGCATGAGAGGGTGGGTCATTCCGAGAGTTTATTGGGTAGAAAACCTAATAAAGAGGCTTCAAACACAGGTACTGGGGAATACATTTACCACAGAGCCGCACAACACCACAGACTAAACTGAACAGCATACTTTCAGTAGACACCTGCCTAAAATTCAGTGGCGGTGGAAGAGACAAGTGAAACAGACAATCGTTAATTCACTGATGCCACCAACCTCTGTGCTCTACAGTAGCAGGCTGGCATTTCCTAAAATATCTAGTTTATCATTAATCCATTAACATCTAGTTGTATGAACAGAAGTACAGCACCTGCCGCTGCACAGAGTACACAAAGTTCACCTGATTGAGTTGTATGAGCGTATTCTCAAAATCCTTGAGATCTCTTTGCAGGGTCTGGGATGCTTCTTCCCAGTCCTGAAGAGAGGCCCAGCAGGTGTTATAACCATCTTTCAAATCCTGCAACTTCCCATCGATCCACTGCTCAGCCTGTAAAGGAGGGGAAGCCCAATGAAAGGCAGGTACTGACTGACTGAAACGATCAAATCATTTATTAGTAAGCACTGCTTCACCTTGCCGAAAAACGTCTTGGGTATTATAGTGAGAAGGGTCCACAAATGAATGAAACTTTCAAACTTACTAGCAAATTTAATATCTTAAAGATACATAGTGTATATTCTCAGTGATCTAACATAACTATTTTGTAGTTAATTTAAGCTAAATAAGTCTGGTTTATTACAATGTATCAGTGTCAATGACAAACTGCCTGCACTTGAGAAACAGTAGTTTACTTACTGGCAACTCCGATCATCCTCCTTGACTTTCACCCCCCCAGCCCAAAATGTCATGTGCTTTTGGAAAACCTGTGTTACTGACTTCACACTGAAAAGTACTCAGTTTTTCCAGCCACAGATACACAAGACCTTTGTGAGTTTCCTCTAAGTTTAAAACAGAACGCTACAAGTGTTTCTTTTATTTGAGGTAAAATATCATGCGTTTCAGCGTTTGTGTGTTCGCACTCTGAAAATAATTCTTCAGCAAACAAATTTTAAATATGTACTGTATATAACAATAAAATATTTTAGACAAACAGATCTGGAATAGTGAGATATTAAACGTGCTAGGTAACTTAGTCCTGAAAGGCTATAACCTAATATCAATCAGTATTCCACTGCTGTTACACAGTGTAACACTTAAATACAAATGATTAAAAACAAATTATCTGGCAACTATTCTTCATCTTCAAAGTAATATGTCATGTGCAACTGGAGGAACTAAGTCTGTTTTTGCTAAGCGCAGTGTGCCTGTTGCCTTTGTGGCGTGCTTACGGCCACAACCTCACTCCAGAAACACTGAGCCAGGAAGACCTCAGGGAAAAGATGTGTTTATGTGGCTCAATACATTGACTTTCATCTGACTGCGAGTGGCAGAACCTAATTGCATCATTTAAAAGGAAAACTTTATTAACTACATGGCTATCTGAATATAATCCACAACACAGTTAAATTAACAATTGAACATTATGAAAGACCGGTGATTTAACCCGGGGGGGCTAAAGAGCAGGAAAGAGAAGGAACTAAGCAACAAAGTGAGAAGGGTCCATTTCCAATATCTGAGGACAGTCACTTTTTCACTTTTTCTTGGCTTGACTTCTTCCATCTGGCCTATACTTACAAGGATGAGCGGAAATTAAATATTAGATTATTAAGTATTGTAATGAATGGGAATTCAACCATTGACATTTAGTTTTTTTGAATAAAGCAACGAATTAACATTTTGAATTTCTTTCTGAATCCAAACAATGGTTACATGGATAGTTAGATAGATAGACTTTGTACTAAAAAATGTTTTCAATATGGTCTGGATAAATTCTTGTATAAACTTGAAAATGGCAGAAATAAGTTACTCAAAAACATATCCAGTCATCAGCAACCCTGTACTGGAAGATGTATGGATGGACATATTCAATCATTTGGATTTCCATAATCCATCTCATCACAACGCACAGTACAATGCCTGCCATTACCTCTGAAATCTCAACTGCTTATTTTTGCAGCTTCTCATTGAAGCAAAAATGCAATCAAGCCATTAAAAACAATTAGCAAGTTATATAGACTGGCTATAATTATTTTAAGTTTGCATAATTGGCACAAAAATCTTGTCAGTAAATTATTTTAATTAAATGTGATACATCCCATCAGATATAGTGTAAAACATGTAAAATTCCCCCAAAAAATACAAAGGTTTGGGCTCCATAAAGTATAATTCAGCACAGTGTCAGCCTAAGCAGAGTGTCACTTGGAGCGGAGCCTTACACTTTTTCAATTTTCGCTAGTTGACGTAGAAATTTACCCTGGAACCAATCAATAAAATGCCTTAAAGTTTCAGCATAAAACAGCAATGGACTGAAGGAGATGGTACATTGTCTGTGTTGTGTTTTTTAAGTTTGTAAGGGCGCGCCGCAGGGCACAGATCTCTCACCCTTCCTGTTCAGCCTGTATACTTCTGACTTCCATTATAATTCAGACCAGTGCCACCTACAAAAGTTCTCGGATGATACAGCCATCATCGGATGCGGATCAGACGGGAACGATCAGGAATACAGGGGGGTCATCAGTGACTTTGTCGGCTGGCGTGAGACTAATGCTCTCCAAATCAACGCCAGCAAGACGAAGGAGATGGTTATAGATTTTAGGAGGAGGAAGACACCCCCTCCAACACTGGTGAGCATCCAGAGAAAAGACAATGAGGTAGTGGACTCTTACAAGTACCTGGGTGTTCACCTCAACAATAAACTGGACTGGACTACATATACAGACGTCCTGTAGGGAGGCGACTCTAACAAAAATCCACCAGGCAGACCCGAAAAAACAAGAGCACCCGACCCAGTAATCAGATATTTTTACTGTTACTCTACCTGCTGAGGAGACTGAGGTCTTTCGGAGTATGCAGGACCCTGTTAAGGACATTCTACGACTCAGTAGTAGCATCCGCCCTTTTCTATACAGTGGCCTGCTGGGGGAGCAGATGCACGGAAAGGGACAGAAGCAGGATTGACAAACCGGTGCGGAGGTCTAGCTCTGTGCTGGGATGCCCTCTGGAGACTGTGGAGGTGGTGGGTGAGAGGAGGATGTTAGCTAAGCTGACATCCATCATGAACAACCCACATCACCCTCTGCATGAGACTGTGAGTGTGCTGAGCAGCTCCTTCAGTCAGAGACTGATACACCCTCGCTGCAGGAAGGAGCTGCAGATCATTCATCCCGACAGCAGTTAGACTATAACTCATCATGATGTCATGAGTCACCCAGATAACTTACCTCTATGGTCACCATTCCGTGCCACTTCATACATAACGCACCTTATAGAGGCATGGGCATGTGCATGTATATGTGTATGTATATGTTTATGTATCTAAAGTATACGTATATGTAGATGTATATGTATGTATATCTTTATATAATGTATGGATGTATGTGTATTGTACGGGTGTGTTATTATTGTGTTGTTGTTATTAAGCTGGTCATGCTGCTCTGCTAACAATTTTTTTCATTCTAGAAATGTTTACTGAACATTATGATTAAAATGTGGAAACTTCCTGTACCCTAAGCACAATGCCAAGCATCGGATGGAGTGTTGTGTAAAGCATTCCTTAGGTGCCCAGAACAGAACCTCATGACTACAATACTACTTCAACTAAGACTAATAAGATAAAAACAAACAAAAGACGTGGTAGGGCAGTGGGTAATGCTGTTGCCTTAGACATTAAAGGTTATGGGCTCACTGGTTGGATGGTGTGTTCACAGCATATACATACAGTACAGGTCAATCAGAGACTCGTGTTTTGCCACATGATGTGCTCCACCACATATTGTTGATCTTCTCAAAACATTAAGAAATTAATGTATGCATTTTAAATAAGGAATGAAGTCTTAATAATGACCTAAATAAAACTAATTGTCAAGTAGTGAACTAGTAGTTATTCGAAATAATCCATAGTTAGTAGATAATTCCCAATGAAACCTGCAATACTCAATAGTTCCTAATGAAGTACTCGAGAACTACTATAATAATCAGTTCACTATTACCTATTATATAATTAAGCATAACTCCTTAGTAGTGAGTAGTACTAATTTAGGTGTTAATGAAGCACTACTGCTTTGTTGCTGCTTAATTCATGCATATTTACCTGTTAACTGCGGAACAGTATTATAAAGTGTTACCGAATATAAAGCAATACATTTCAGAATTAATTGCATTAAACGCAATTTCAGGTAGTAATCAACATGCTGACTTTGACAGAACCTTTGTTCCATTGATGTGATAGCAAGAACATTCCATGCCAACTTTGAGAAGACTTTCACATAATGTTAGCTAAAGTTCTGCAAAAGTTCCCTGTGAGCTGGTAGGCATGTAGCCTTTTGCTATAACTCTTACTACCGATAAGTATTTGCTCCTATAGAATTCCCCCACATGAGGAAGATGAGCAACACCCATTCCAGCCTGTAACTATCTGTCCAACACACACTGAGAAAGGACCTTGTGCTATCTCTCAGCGTCAGCACCACCACAAAACAGCGCTAGCTTTGTACCGCTAAAGCTGATTTCCACTGGCCAAAGGCATGAAGCAACAGAGCCAAACAATGATCTCATCTCTGAATAATTGTTCCTCTTGTAGCCGTTCCCCTTACCACCCACACCCCGAGCCCGTTAGCACGCCAGTGCTGACAAAAACACTGCTGTGTTCCCCAGGGTCAAAGGGACACAGGCCTGTTTCCCCACGTTACTGTTATTCTTGAGTGAGTTCCACATCCGTCACCATCTCTACCAGACCGGCTCCCCGCTTCATGGTGTCAGACACTTCAAGGTGCATGTGAAGCATAACGACTCATCACCAAGGGCCCGCCAGCCTGCTCTGCTTCACCCGAGATTCTGAGGTTAGGCCTCATCCTGCTCATCCTCTCACAACTGCAAATAATTATTTCTGACTGCCAAGAAAACGGCGTAACAGCCATGCAGGTTCTGCCAGCTACATGCACAAAATTAATACTCATCTTTCATTACAAGTTCAGCTTTACTGCTCAATTACAGAGTCCTAAATCCTCCTTGAAGTTTCACATTTGTTGAAATACATATACTATTCAGTACATGGACTAAAGGAATTATTTAGAAAACATAATAAAAACCAATATAACTATTCTTGTGCATGTCATACAGTATATATATATATATATATGGTTTCTTAATGGTTAAGGAAGAGTGCTTGCAATTGAAAGACTGCTGGTTTGAATCCCAGACCAGCAAGATTCTACCCACAATCAATTAGCTGCCCCCTGATATGTCACATATGGGTTAAGTGCAGTGGGCACATTTCAATGCTGTGGTGATCATCAATAATAATATAGTGGTACCTCAGTTCTTGAACTCATAAGAACTTGAATGTCTTAAAAGTCAAACCAACCAGTTCAAAAAAAAAAACCACCTAGAACTCGATCTGAATCTCGTTAGTCAAACCCTGAATGCCAACAAAGGGTACAGAAACAAAGGGTAATGCTTCAGTCTCAGCCTTGCATTCGCTGTAATAGCATTGTGCATGTTTGTATATATAAATATATTTAGACAGTAAAAATACATTTAGACAATGACATACAGTAACAGTAATTGTTATTATATAATAAAATACATTTAAAAAATGAAAATTTCTTATTCATTATTTTAATATTAATAATAAACCATTAATACATTTAATTTTAATAATATTGTCATGCCAAGCTGGGACGAAATAGAGACAAAGGTGCAGAAGTCAGGGTATCAAGGAATACGGGGTTTAATTATAGGTAAGGCAGGCAAAACGCAGATGGACAATACAATGACCAGACTGGGGAAACAAACTGAAACACGGACAAAATACAGAGGACTAATGACAACAACCAAAAAGAGCTGATCACACTGGGATTCCACATAGGGTTAACGAGGGGGCGTAGCACACGAAAGGAGCAGACGATCGGGGAAGGGCACATTGTTTTTTCCAACTTCACACATTGTTTGGATACATTTCTTTTTTTACTTCACAAATGACTATTTTGATAAATGTGCTTAGATGCATTTAGTA
>JAABNY020000040.1:13395101-13414268 GCA_015164015.2 Brevimyrus niger | reverse complement strand
ATGTTGAGCATGGTGGCCACGTCGGGGTGGTCGTGGCCGGAGGTCTTCTCCAGGTCCTCCAGCGCCTGCTTGCAGAGAGGCACGGCCACCTCGTAGCGGCCCTGTGAGGCGTACTGGATCACCAGGTTGTGGAGGGTGCGCAGGCGGGCCGGGATCTCATAGCCGCCCTGCTGGGCCGCCGCCGCCGCCATGCTGCTTTGCTGGTGCTGTGCTGTAGAGGAACGGGGGGGTGGCCGGTTAAATGCTCACGGGTACCCGTATATCACACAGGCTCCTTTCAAATGACCACCTTCCAGGGTCCATTTTGTACATTACATCTACTTTCTCGTAAGAGTAGAAACAAAGCCCAGTTTAATTCTATTGCTGCATGTTCATCGGAAAGATAAAGTAACATTAGAGCTTACAATTCAGTTTCACAAATAGTATACAGAAATTAGCATACCTTTTAGTAATGCAGCGTAATAATTGTATTATTGTTTGAGTACGTTGATGATGTAAACCAGTGTTTCTCCCAGCTCCCTGCCAGACAGTTTACATTTTTGCTCCCTTCCAGCTCACTACTAAGAAGGGAGCAAAAATATAGTCTGTCTGGGGGTCTCTGAGGACCGAACTGAGAAACACTGATGTAAACATTGAAGACTGCGTACTTGCATGAGCATGCTCCTCTCCTTCATTTGGAAAGAGATCATCCAGGCACTCCTTATGAGATTCACCTTCCTTTTCTTCCTGTAAAAAATGTGTGTGGGGGGCGTTTCTGTCAAATGGGTCAAATTCACAGGCAATGGAAAGATACCAAACATTGCTGTTGACTGAGAAGTAAAAAATATTCTGATACAGTATATTCCCCCCTTAAATCTGTATATTTCAGAGATTTAAGGTTATTTGCCTCCTTTCGCCCCTTCTAATGATCCACTTCTTTCATTATGTCAGATTTCTTCTCTTTTATACCTGTTGCTATCTCTGGCCATAAAAGCAAGACAGCAATGTGTAATGATGTAGAATTGATGCAAATGCATTTGGTTGCTCAGCTGCAGGTCATTTCATTTAACTGTGGCATGATTTACTGTATTATACTGCATTTAAAGCCAACTAACTTTCTTGTTTCAAGCTAGCTCAAGGTCCTCAGGCTATGAAAACAGTTTTATTTCTTAGCATGGAGTAGAAGTTAGTTAGCTAACTTATAAAGAGACAAATATGAGACAAACTAAAAGAAAAGCCTGGGCAATGCTGAGAGGGTTGTTGATGCTCATTGTTGGTCTCACTATGAGGAACTCCTTGACTGACTGCGAAAAATCACTCAAGTTCTCTCAGGAACTTAATATTTAAAGCCGGCTGCATTTCACAGCATGCTTTCACTGCTGCTTTCAGCCCGAAACACAATAACGGCATTCTTATTTCCGATCCAGGAGGAAACTACATTTCTGCTTGTCGTTCATTTACTTCTGCATTTTGCAAGCCAAGTTATACGACGCACAGACAAGGAGGTGAATACCGTTACCGTGACAAGGAATTTGTGAAGAAAGAGAAAAAAAAACTTCAGAGAATTTTTCCACGCCTCAGTTTTTCACAAAGCCGGTCATTTTCGCTCTGCGAAAGCTGCTCTGCTTTTAATTCTGTCGTCTGACAGAACAAATCCACTTACAAATTCTGGAGAGAAAGACAGGCAGCACGTCTCCCCAGCCACGAAGCTCTAGAGCGTGTGACAGCGCCCAATGAGGCGGCCCCGCTCACCAAGGGGGAGGCGTCCTCCTCGTACTTCCTGAGCTGGCTCATGAACTCCAGCTGCTTCATCTCCTCCTCCAGCTGGGCCACGCTCTGCTCGCTGAGCTGCAGCTTCTGCTGGCTCGCCGCCAGCTCCTCGCGCAGCCATTGGTTCTCCTGGCAGAGGCGCCGCACCTGCGCCCGCAGCTTCTGCTTCTCGGACTCTACTGCGTTCAGGTGGCCCGACAGCGCCGTCATCACCTGCGGGGGTGAGCACGGAGGGGGCCCGGCGTCACCTGCCGGCTCGCGGAATGACTCAGAAGCGTGGCCGCTTCGGGAAATTTATTTTCTGTTATTTCAGCCACACCCACATGGCTACAGTGTTTAAAACTGAGAACAAGTGATGTAAATTAAGCAGTTGTTGCACTCTAGGGCTCAGACTTCACCACATTGAAACATATAGGTCACCAACCACTACTCCCCCTGCTGGCCAGCATGATATCTGCCACATCTGTCAATGCCCCACCCTAGCTATACCAAGCTCGTTCTCCGGCCTACCTGCGCTTCCTCCAACCCCAGCTCGATCATCTCCACCGACTTGCGCAGCAGGCTGGACTTCTCCTGGACCACACTGGCCTCCTCATCCTTCTTCAGGCTGGTGATCGCCTCCAGCAGGCTGTGCAGGATGGTGTTGTGCTCATTCTTCAGCGTCTCCAGGCCCTGGATCACCTGCTTGGTGCTGGAGATGATCTCCTCCTGCGAGAGCTTCTCCAGCTTTTCTCCCCGTGGGTAAACCATCACGGACATGTTCCGAATGGGCCGTCCTAAAAGTGTGTGGGGGGAGGGGCTCCATTAGACTTAGGCCTGTACCCAAACTTTCTGCAGTACACTCTTATTGGAATTTGATGAAATTAAGCAGTTGTTCTGAAATTAAATGACAACAATAATAAAAATACACATTAATTTCGAGTGCAAGATATATTTAGAAACAACATTCTGTCCTAATACTGACATAACAAGAGCAGTCTAACACAAATACTAAACAAGACCACAATTTACCACTTTACTGCATTTAATCTACTCCTATGCAGCACTTTCACAAAAGATGGTTTTCTTTGAAAGGTATCATTTCATAAAGGATATTATCAATCACATTGCCAGTAGATATTTATGCGAAATGCACCAAGTTAGTCTCCATGAATCAGACACCTCCCAGCTGGGCATTATATCACCAGTGTTCACACAATAATGATCGGGAAAGAAATGGATGGATGGATAGATGGATGGATAACTTTAATCCCAGAGGGAAATTATAATTTCATTAAAACGAGAGCTAAAGCCTATTCTGAAATAAATAAATAAACAAATTACTAAATAAACAAATAAATACACAAATAATAAATAACACATAAAGCATAATATTTAAATACAAAAAAACAAAACCCTCTTCCATAGCCCCAGAAATGTCTGGGTTTTGTACAGACACACTCATCAAGCATGCACATGGATTTGTTAATTTCACATTTAAAAATAACTACATCATTTTCAATAACAGTGTTCAGGGCATTACCAGGCATCCCGCAGCATCTTCAGTCAGTAACCAACCTCCATTTATGAAGAATCTGTTACTGAACACTGCCACACACTACTGGACATATATGGACAGATCCACGTAGTGACCAGGTTATTAAAACTTTCAGCAAGGCTCCCTAAAGCCCTGTTTTTCAACCTGGTCCTCAGGGACCATGAGAAAGTCCACGTTTCTGCTCCTTGGGAGTGAGCAAAAATGTTTACTGCCTGGTAGGGAGCTGAGAAAGAGCAAAAACGCGGACTGTGTGGGGTCCCCGAGGAGCAGGTTGGCAAACTTTGCTCATTATGGTTAACACTGGGGAAATGTCGAAGATGCTGATGTCAGAAACAATTCGGGCTCCTCCATCTCAAGAAAGTCTCATTTGCCACAGGAATAGAAGTTCTGCCATGCTTCCTGAATGGAAAACTAGGACATTGTCAGATAAAATGAGATCATGATGAGCTTTAATCGCCTCATAGCCTGCAGTGTTGGTGGTGGTCCTGATCTCTCATTAAACACACCACAAGCAGCCCCATCCTGGGGACTCAGTAAGTGTTTGTTTGTCACAGCCCTCATGGCTGTGTGTCTGCCACTGGATACGCCCGGAGGGGACTCGCGCTGAGATGCTGTACCACGCCCCGCCAAACTACGCTGGATGAAACGGGGGGGCAAACACAGCAGCACTGACACTGAAGAGGCACCATCTGTGGTAGAATGTTGTTTCAATTCCATGACATCAGCAATGCAGCCTACAATCTCTGGCATTATTGGTGCAGCCTACAGTCTATGACATCAATGGTGTAGCCTACAATCAGTGATATCATTGCCGCGGCTTACAACCCGGGACATTATTGCTGAGGCCTAAAATCTGTGACATCATTGGTGTGTCCTGCAAACTGTGACATCATTGGTGTAGCCTACGATCTGCTGACTCACACATACCTGCACAGAGAACTGTCTCTCTCATGGGCTCTGACTATGACCACAGCATTCAACCTGTTTTCATTCTCTCTGTATTATATAAAGTTAGCATGCCTGGGGGGTATTTTTAAGTTGTTTTACTGGGACATCATGACATATCTATACAATATGTATAAGTACAAACATACCCAGTTTTGTATCTGTTCAAATAGAAACAGTCACATACAGATAACCAAAAGTAAGGGAAAGGGGGGGGGGGGGGCTCCACCTTCCCAGCTCCCTGTTGGTCCTCTTCTGGTGTTGTGTCCTGCTATAACTTTAATAGGTATCATGAAGCATGAAGAAACTAACATCAGATCACCCTACATTCTTGTCAAGTGTCTTGGGGCGACAGTGTTATGTGGGAATCCACTTGTATGCAAGTATATATTTGCCATATAAAGCAATATGAGCATGAAATCAATCAAATTATTTGTGCGGTTGTAGTTGAAACAGCAGGAATCAAATCCAAAAGGATTTGCACACTTATGAGTCACCTGCATCAGAATCAGCTTCAGTCAGTGAAGCATTGATTTCATGAGGTGTGCTAGTGATACAGTAGAATCAAAAAATACACCGGCCTAAAAATAAAATTGGACAGATAGATGGAAATTAAAATTTTTCGTTGGGCCACCTTTACCTTTGATTATGGCGCACATTTGTCATACCATTGTTTCCACAAGCTTATGAAACATCTCACCCTTTACTGTCATCCAGATTTGCATTAATTTTTCACCGAGAACCTGTGTGTTGAACCACTCCATAAAGCCTCCTTCAGCACATCCCAAAGAGCTGCAATGAGGTTAAGGTCACAACTCTGTGGTGACCAAGTTATACGTGAAAATGATTCCTCGTGCTCCCTGAGCCACTCTTTGACAATCGAACCCAGTGAATCTTGGCATTCTTGCCCTGGGATATGCCCATGCCAACAGGGAAGAAAACATCCACTTATGATGGATGGAGGTGTAACCTGGTCATTCAGTAGATACTCATTCAGTCAGGTACTCAGCTGGCTGAGGTACTTTATTGCTGCACACTTACTTACTTTGCTGCTTACTTTGCTGAGCTGTAATAATAATCCAGTCATTGGCTCTTCAGTATTTGTTGTGAATATAATTCCAATGCCAACCTTTTTATAACAAGGCAGTGTACATTGTCTATTGGACAGTTACTGCAAATACCGCGGTAATATTAGGGAAGGTTATAAAATGGTTAAGGTAACACACTGTTACAGACATAATACCATAGATTAACATGAACATGAAGATCATTTAAACATTTTCTTTTCCACATAACGACAAATGAAATCTAGCTCTACTCCGCATGTCACAGGATTTAACTGACACTACTCTCGCACATAATCAGGTGGCTACTGCAAAGTAAACAATGTAAGAATGCAGTCTGACAGCAGCTTAGTGCACACATTCAAAACCACAGGCAACCTGTACAGACAGGAATAACTGGGGGTAGAGAAGTCATACAATTGTTCAGGAACAGGGTGGGAAAGAAGATATTAAGCTGCCAATTCGTGCTGAATTGGAGAGATCTGCTGTGTTTTCTAGAATGGAGTCTTTGTAACCAGTCATTCCCAGGATTTGGGGAACAAAAAAGACACTCCCTTACTCTGGAGTCATGTAGGTTCACAATGAAGGGAAGACTGTCCAATTAGTAATGATTTAATGAGGTCAAGGGAAGCTGTCCTCAAAAGTTGGCTTGTGCTGTATTAATGCTTTGGCAAAAATAATATACAGTATCCCACAGTCCTGAACTAGGCTCAGAGGTGCAAGAAATGCACACAGGGGTAGTACTGTAAAGAGGGTGTAAATTTAACAGAGGAAGGTCATCTGTTAGCAATGCCCTGGTACTAAATGAGGCCAAGATGCAGCCCTGGATGACACCTGCCAGTGCCCTCTGCCCATTACAATGCTCTGCAGTGTGTCTTTGGGGCTGTGAGTGCAGCCATTTGGGATTTAACCTTAATAATACCACAGCCGGCTTTGCAACTAAAGTGAATGTGCAAATGGACAGAAGGTCGTTCACGGCCGCAGGCAAGCAGCAGCCAGTCCAGCCATATTCCCATATAAAATACATCAAAGCTGGACGAAGACTCACTGCTGCTCCCAGATGTCTATTGTGCATCTAAGAAAAGATCAAGGTGGTGTGCGGCTTGACAGGTTATGTGTCTGTGGTCAGGAAGTCATGGATTTGAATCCCATAGCTATCAGAGTAGAACATCACCACTGGGCCCAGGAGCAAAAGGCCTTTAACCACAGTTTCCTCAGGAACCGTAGATAACCCTCCCCTCCATTCTTCACTGTATGTTGATTTGGATAAATGTTTCTGCTAAATGCAAAAGTGTAACAAAGCAGTAGGTTCAAATCAGGGGTGTCAAACTCCAATCCTGGGGGGGTCGGAGCCCTACACATTTTTGGATTTTCCCTTATTTAACACGCTTGATTCCACTCCTTGCATCTCCCTGTGCTAATTACCACACAGTAGTTGAATCATTTGTGGTGGAACAGGACAAGAACTAAGATCATCACAGACAAGAACTAAGCTAAACAGGGCTCCAGCCTTACAGGACTGGAGTTTGACACCCCTGGTTTAAATCATGAATCTCTTATGTACTGTAATTAATCAGTGGCATCTTTATATTGAATTCCCTGCTTGTCTACTTGCCCAAAGCAGTAAGTGGCTACACAAAAATATATAACAACAAATAAATAAAATCAATGCTCAGAAAAGCTGCAGCAGAAACTAGCTGTCATATCTCACTGAGCAGCAAGAGAGACACGACGGCTGAAAATGGCCAGACCTGCGCTTGTATAGTGCCATCCACACTGGAGAAATACCAGCATGGCTTGGCTCCAAGGCAACCTGCCCTAGTGACTTCTGCTGTTTACCTACAGGGGTCACTTCCTGTTCACAACAGACGTTGTTCAGAAGTTGTAAACGGAATGAGAGAAGCGGTCTGACGGGTCCTGATAATTCACCATGCCACCTTACACTAACGCGAAGGTGTTGCCTTTTTAGAGACATAAACAAAATAACCCTATACACTTGTCACTACTTGCAATAGATCCAAATAATATTATTTTATCTCCAGAAATGCTCATTTATTGCATCAGTGTTTCTCTCAGCAAATAACCCACCAAACAATTATATAGCTCTAACAGCAATGCTTCTCTTTGAGCTCTGAAGTTTATCCAACCTCTATAACAATCAATGTGAAAATAAGCCAACTTTTTAAGATGGCGCCACAGTATAATTCATTATAAAAGATAGTGTGAAAAACAGTGCTACTTTTCAAAAGCTGCTGAAATAGATCTATCGCTTCTCAACCTGCACATACAAGTTGAAAATTAAGAGCCAAGTGGGTTTTTGTTATCTATCAGACAATGAAAGAACAAGTGAATTAATAACCCGGCTCAGCACAGAATGTTTTTGTCTCTTATTTGAATGGTTTGCATGAATAAAACATCTTCTGTGCCATAAAGGCTGACTTTAATTTCACCCTTTGATAAATCGGAGAGATCAGCGTCCTTCCCTTCGAAAAAAACCAGTGGTGTCAGCCTTCATGCAATCTGGGAACATTACAGTCCCTATGCCATCTTCCCCTACAATCGTTCAGCAGTTCTCAGAGCCTCTTAACGCTCATTTATGCTGGCAGCCTTGATCTATGATGCCTAGCTGTGCTTCCGAAGGAATGACGTAACCTCATCAGAATGAACCAGACATGAGCATGCCAAGAGCAGAGGTGCACCACTCAGCTCAATGGGTGTGTTCTTCTAATCCTGCAGGCCACCCGCAGAAACGGTGCAAGGATGAGGCAACAAAAATAATTAAGGACTGTGTCCACGCCAACAAGGGCCTCTTTTCACAGCTGTGGTCAGGGAAGGGCTATGACTGAAGCCTGAAGGCCAGGAGACAGAGGGAAATCTTGAATCCCCAGGCTGTCCGTATACTGAACGAGTAGCTCTATGCACTTTATGCAATAACACACTTTAACTGTACTTTATGAAGGTAGGCCAGAAAAATCATACTGCAGTTATTATTACTATTATTATTATTATTATTATGTGCTGCAGTATGATTTTTCTGGCCTACCTGAAAGTTCAGCTTAAAAGCAGTCTTGGGGAAAGGAGCTTGTTCATAAACTGGGCATGGCAGGGAAGACTGGCATTGAACTAGTGAAATAGATTTTCTAACTTTCAGCAGTGCAGCCACAGTACAGCAGAAGTAGGGTTCCCTCCCAAAAGCCGTTGACATAATGACTGTGTTAGCGCTGCTGAAGATGCTGATATGGCAAATGCCTCACCGGGAGTGAGATCATCAGAGGACAGCAGCCCGGCAGACGAAACCCATTTAGCACATGTCAGAGAGCAGCCTGCCACTGAGGTGATGATGGGAGAACCTGCAGGCTGAGAGAAGGCCTCTACAATGAAGAAGGTGGGAGGAAGAGGAGGAGGTCACATTATATGAAACACGATCACAGGATCACATCTAGAAGCTAAGGGTGGCTAAAAAAAACGACTAAACTCGAGAAGTTTTTCTCGCTGAGAAGAAGACCGGCTGAAAGAGCAGCGATGACTCACCAGTTAATGCCAAGGACAGGCTGCAGCACATTCCAGTGCTTAAGATAGACCACTATGACTCACCCCCAAGCAGACCACCCTCTGGCATCAAACGAAATGCTCAAGCAAAAACAACAAAAAAAAAAAGATGATGTCAAAATGAGAAACACAAGGGAAGTCATATCCAACGTATCTGGAGATAAACAAGACCAGGAACCGGGGGTCCTGTAGGTTGAAAAGGAGTTTCTGGATAGACCACCTCCGTTTTAAAGAACACATCTTACAAAACATAACACAACCGCGGAGGTGAAGAAGGTTCACCACGACTGTCCTGTAGCAACTGCGTAACATTGCTGTACAGGACACAGCAAAAACACCCAGTTTACAGGGTGTTCCATCTTAACTTGTGCACTTTAAAACCACACACCTGCAAACAATCTAATTTGGTATAGTCATCTATTTCACCTGAAACACATAAACAATTACCAGACTAATACTCTTAAGTAGGTCACCTAGCCTTAACTGTCTCATTCTTAAAGACGGAAGCCAAAAGACGGGCCATCATTGATCTTACTCGAGCCGGGAGATCTACTAAGCAGATTGCAAGTGCCTTGAACTTACACAGAAACACTGTAAACAATGTAAAAAATGTACAGGGAGTCAGGAGATGTGAAGAAAAGGTCTACTGGCTCACGTGGAAGTGCTCGAAGCAAAGACGTCATTTGGAAGGTGAAAAGCCGAATAAACACCAACCCATGGCGCTCAATACGCAAGATGGCAAAGGATGTGGGTGTGAGCGCTACGCCAATGCTGCGCATAGTGAAAGAAGACCTTGGTGCCACTTCTAGGGCCATCAACAGTACCCACCTAATTACTGAAGATTCCAGGAAGAAAAGGATAGGCAGGGTTGAAACTTCTCTTGAATGATGTCAAACACTCATCTGGAAGAGTCATCCTCTTCAGTGATGAAAAATTGTTTTGTGTTGATCGGGTTCTTAACCGTAGAAACAACCGTTATATTTCATCAGATGCAGTAAAGGATGTCCCTGATTGCGTGAAACATGTTTCCAAGACGAAAAACCCTGCCAAAGTCATGGGACTAGGGGTTGTTGCATCCAATGGCAAAAAGTGTCCGCCTGTGTTCATTCCACAAAATGAGAGGGTGAATGCTGATGCCTGTATCAAGATGTTGACAATGCATGTGCTACCTTGGATTCAAAGGACCTTTCCTGATGGAGATTATGTATGGCAGCAAGATGACCGCCCTGTCATACGGCAAGGAAGACCCAAGAATTTTTGCAGCAGAACATGACCAACTTCTGGGGTCAGGACATGTGGCCTCCCAGCTCACCCGATTTGAATCCCCTGGACTATAGTATCTGGGCATACATGGAGCAGGAGGCCTGCAAAAAACCACATTCATCAGTGCAAGCTCCGAGGGCATCCATCACCAGAACTTGGAGCAAAATGGATGAGGCATATGTAAGAAAGATGTTCCAGAGTGTTCGTCATAGTCTGGAGAGTGTAATTGGAAAAATGGGTGGAATTATTGAATAACGTGTTACATAACTATAAACAATAACCTGTAACATTAAAAGTGTGATTTCAATGTTTCTGTTTTATTTACTCTTACTTTCTGAATCAAGCGATTGCACAAGTTAAGGTGGAACACCCTGTAGAGGGTCTGGATCAATGTCAAGGTGCATCTGACATCTGAACAGACCTGTTGGTGCAATCATCACTTTGCATCATGTATTTAGCATTATCATTAACTGCTAACCAGACCAGTGAAAAGCATGATGACCATGGCCAGTCACAGACTCTATCTTGCAGACAGCTGACAGTGAGGGTCAGGAAGACAAACTCCCTCAATATGGCCTTTGTTTCAGCTCCCAAACACCAGCAATGGACAACACAAAACAGAGCAGCGGCCAAAGGCCAGCAGGACACCAGCCTGCTGGTGAACGAGGCCCTCAGACTGGCCCAGGCCGCCGAGGCTTATTTACCAGGGGGTCCGATTCTAAGCACTGTTTGTTCACACTGCTTTTCTCCCCTCAAACCTCATGAATAAAACTAATAAATGAACAGGATGTCAGCTGCAAGAGTTTATCGGAGCGTTTCTGCAAGACCTGTCAAGCTGCTCACTACTAATGGAGTGATTTATGCCGACTCATGCAGCATTAAGGGAGGCGTTCCCATTAAAAAGGGCCTCATCTGACTTCAGCCTGAAACACGGTGGGATGCGGTTTCCATTCAGTCCAGAGTATGACACAGAATTCACACACTGGATTTAAATGAGAGGCAAGACTGACAAGTAATCGTAAATCTTTGCTGGACATATCAATGCGAACAGCTGCCACAGGTTATGCTGAAATATCTTTAAAAAAAAATCCCAACAGAATCTGAAACACCAGGATGCAGTGTCGACAACTTTGACAGGCGAAGCAAAGCGCCGGCGGTCTGAAATCTAAAACATGCCGAACAAAAAGTCTCAAGAGGCATTTTGCTTACCACGCTTTTTGAAAACCCCAAGACAGCACTCTCCCACACAGTTCTGCTAGCTTTGTTTGGATCCAGTACTTCTCTGTAATGTGTTTCCTCTTTCTCCCCCAAACCTGTTTGTTTTGCCACGATAGCTTGCATCTGCCCTGAGCACCTCATGACCTGTCGTCCAGGAGACCAGGAGGGAGAGCAGAGGGTGTAATGGAGTCCCGGAGAGCGAAAATGACCAAAACACGCAGGATGGGAGCAGCGAGGCTTACAGTTCTTACACTCTCTGCGATGCGGAGAAAAGCGCGTCACCAAGCACAGGACAGCACCTCAGCATTTGTGCCTGACTTCAGTAGTAAATAGTAATGTGCTCCACTGTTCTGCACTCTCCATTACCTGCCATTTGACCCGCACAGACTATGTGAATGACTTAAGTTCCTTTGACGCTATTCTGAGGAACCGGTGGTACTCATAGACAGTAAGAAGGCCTTAACCGTGGTCAGGGACTGTATGCAACAGAATTACATTTGATTTATGTAGTAGATTCTTTTCTCCGAATCGACAGGCATTTTTGAGAAAGCAGGATCAGGCAGTCCCTGGCCCAATGGTGAAATCACTCTAACAAGAATGGGACTTGAACCAGCAACCTTCCAATCATGTCCTAACCTGCCCCTTACCCAGCACATACCACCCCCACAAAAGCACTGTCCTCTTCGCCCCATCAGGGAAGGTTTGCTGCTATGAGGTGGATTCAAACCGGAGCAGCTACAACCTGACTCAAAAGCGCCTGTTATTGCATGAGAACTTCTGACTAAGTGGTTTTAGGATCAAGCCCCCTGAAGTCACCAACCGGGATCCCGAGGGGTTTCGTTGTGTTCCGGCCCCGGCAATTCGCTGTACAGCTACATGTTCAACTTGCCCTGACCTTTCACTTAAAAATAACATGCTCGTTTAATTACTGTGACTTCTGCCATTTGCCACATGCCGACTGTACAATCAATAAACAAATTGCTAGCAAATAATTTGCCCCCTAGCTAGCTGGGTGCTCACCTGTAAACATCTTGACTTATTGTCTGTAAACAATACGTGGACACTTTACACTCTCACAAATGCTGGGTATTTTTTTCTTCAAACACTGGTTTGCGCCTGTTGGGTTATTTAGTCCATTAACCAGTCACTGGGTTACTGGCCTGACCAGCTCCTGGGTAGCAGTACCTACCTACATGACATAGGGAAGGGAAGAGTTTCATATTGGAGGGGAGGCAACTTAATAATTTAAATGTAAAGGGAAATTTACACATGATATATATTTTTTATATATTAGGTTTTTTTTTTTTTTGGGGGGGGGGGGGGGTGGGGGTAAACTATACTTCTGTATAAGTGTTCCTGCCACAACCGTGAAGGGCCGCCTCGTCTGCTGTGCAGGTGTCAGTGCCACAATGGCCAATTGAAAAGATTCCTGGTTGTGGGTTGGTGTAACTGGGACATTGGAACGGAAATGAATATAAGATTAGATTAGATTCAACTTTACTGTCATTGAGCTGAGTGCAGGTGCAGAGTCAATAGGATGTCATTAGCATTAATAATGTGCCCGGAACCCAAAATGTGGTCCTACGTCCCTGGGTAGGAAATACGACAAGACGCAATGTCAGTCCCACTCCCACGGCTGACAGCATCAGGTCGTGAAAAACAGGGGAAGAAATCGGGAAATATGGGGACATGGGAGGTGCAGGTAGTAATGTACTCCGGTCATATTACTGAACTTATAAGTATGAACGAGTAAATGAATTAACCAACCACTTCGGTCAGCAAGAAAGCTGTACACGTTATCTGTGATAAAAATATAAAAATACTTTTTTTAGCTTTTTTTTTTTTGTGAAGGGGGGGATTCATAACAGTATAAAAGCCAATAAAATATTTGCGGCTACTTTAAACTACAGCCTATGAAATTGGGGGTTCAAAAGAAGATCAGAATACCAGCTACAAGCCGCGGCATACAGGAAAGGAAATTCAATTCAAGTTCCAAGACTGGATGACCGACCTTCTTAAACCACGTGAGGGAATATTAACATTTCTCAAATATTCAAGACAGCTCATCAGTCTGGCATGAAATATTTATATTATGAACCACACCTCAATGTCAAAATTTTAATTTACAATAATTAAAGAGCACATGTGTTTGACACTGCAGGAAATTTCCACTAGTCTACATGGAAAGTTTGATTTTTTTTTATGCTTATTTCTAGAGATATGGTAACTTTGCGATATTGCGTTTCATTTTCCTTGACAACCTAATATTTGCCAGTTTAACAGTGAAGCGCGTATGCTAAAATAAATCCGACCTAACTGACATTTTACTTTAATAATTCGACCATTTTGATGACCGCAAACGCTTTAACCCCAGTAAAACACGATTAGGTTGTGGTCGAGCCGGTCATTGCAATGTCGTTAATTACACAATGCACTACATAACCTTCCCTTTTACGATAACTTAATCAGCTCAAAATTAATGGCACTGTGAAAGAAATTCACACAAGTACGACACATGTGAACACATTAAGCAGGACAAAAATTACATGGATTACTTTTTATTATACGTTTTGCATGCTCATTTGGAAAAATCTAATTCTACAGCTACCTTTTAATCTGTCAGCTAATTTGATCTGATCACTTAAAAATCGATCTGCCTTCCGTCAGTCCAGATAATCGTCAGTCGAGCTGGTACTGGTATTAAACTGGCGATTTCCACACGGTAGTAAGACACACGGTCACAGACGGGTGCCGTAGAGGCGCGGAGTTTCAGTAACTCTTTGCCTGTATATTTGCCGTCAGTGACGATAACATTCGGACGTCAACTGAATAAGATAATATTCGATCCTTAAAAATATTCAACTAAAACCTGAAACGTGCACACAGTCAGGACCGGTTAGTCGTTCAACAACGCCATACTTTATTTTTTTCCTTCAAGACTAAACGTTCTTCCTCTTTTCATCAGACGTAAGTATAATTAAAATATAGAATAACTTACGATCGCACCACACGATCGGACTCCTTCAGCGGTAGGAAAGCGGCACAGACACCGCTTGGGCTCCCGCAGCTGTCCAGACCTTCTGAGACCTTTGTAATGAAGCAGCCTCGCCTACTACAGTTCCGAAGGCTGCTGCTCAACCGGCTCACACCGTGACAGTATTGCCACCGTAAACGTCTATCACAGTAATTGCTTTTGTGTAGAAGTCATATCTGCCATGTATTTCGCATTTATTCAACAGCGCGTGTAATGATTATCGTTATTATTACAATTAATCAATGACAGAATTATAGCAGTTAACTTTTCCCAAGTCCCTTTAAATCCAATATGTCCGCTCTCCAGTCTCCCAGTAGCCCTAGCGCGGGCGCTCATAATTAATAATAATAAAATAATAATAATAATAATAATAATAATAATAATAAAAGAAACACACTGTACTGTAATAAGCAATGCAGTAGAAGTGTACGGTTTTGTACATTACTGTTTTGTTAGTGATCGACTTTATAAAATAAGTTTTATAATTACTGAATGTTTAAGATGCAATAGATAAATGTAATAAACCATAGGTAAATTCCAGCATGTAAGGACGGAATTTACTGAGACTGATGCAAGGAGACATTAATATGGTGAATATTTTTTTATTAAAACATTCATACACTTATACATAGGCTTACAGTAGCCTTATTATTTATAAGTTCCTAACTTCATTTATGATTTTAACTAGGCCTACTTGCTACTAGTCATTTAAAATCACATAACGACACTAAAGGGTTCTGGTTTACTTTAAACACGTATGAAATCGATAAGACTTTTCTATATCACACCTGCTAAATTGCGTTTCTCTTCCTTTTCCCCTGATCTGCCTGCAAAGCGCTTAAGCCTCCTACCGAGACGATGCTAGACAATCTGGCTGCTCTTTTTATTCGGCCAGTTGAAGGTTTGTGTTCTATTCCTCATTATAGGATTTTGGGTGTGGGGATGGGGGTACAACCGCCAATGCTCCTCACTTTCAATTTTTAGTCAAAGACGGTAATTGATCTTTGTCTGCCAGTTATTTAACCGTTCAGGTGTAACTGAAGTAAATGGTGTCTTAAATAACCGAACAGTATAACTCTGTGAGTGTTGTGGATATGCGCCTTGCACTGGACAGGCATCCCATGCACAGTGTATTTGTTCATCGTGACATTCCCACGCCGCATTTAAAACGCTCCAGAAGGTGGTGCTACAGGCCATATTGAGTCTTCCGGGACGTTTATCTTACACGTTATTTAGTTCTAATGGTATGTGCATGTGTACTGAGAGGGTAGCCAGACACCAGAGAATAACAAAAGGGAAGAACACAGAAGGAAGATTAAAAATGTTTTAATAAACACCGCTGCTCATGAGAGCATGAAAAAAAAACAAAACAAAATATAAAATTACAGTATATATTTACAACCATTGTAAAACATGCAAATATTGAACCATGTTACCGTTAGTGGTAAATTTAAAAATACTGTCATATAATTTAAAACAAAGTTTGTGCAAAGGTGCCTGCTATCTAGAGTATTAGTAGCAGACATAGCCAAAAATGTTAAATACAAGTATGACGACAGGCCAGCTTCAACAAAATTTTGTGTGTTGTCTCCTTAGATTCTCTCCAAAATTAGTGCTTAGAAAAAGCTTTCTTTTCATTGGCCAGTGACGAGTGTCTTAGACAGTCTGAGATTTGGAGGACACCCAAACAGTTCAGAAGCCAACCAGAAGTCACACAGGACATTTTAAAAGGTGTAAAATGTATAGGAACACATATAGTCCTTTTATTAACATATCATGTGAAGATGCACCACTTATGGATAAAAAGTAACACCTAAATAACCTGTCGTCATATTAGCCACAACAGACCTTTCACACATATTAAGAAGAGAGTATCCCTCATAGAAAGATTTACTGCTTAAAAACAATTTTATAGTGCTTCGTAAAGTGAAAGTTTAACAGAAATGGCTGTCAAAGCCAGTAGGTGTTTTCCTTTTAACCAGCAAAACAATTTGTTTGATTCACAGTTCATGTGATATATGCTCCTGTATATCACTATTTTAATTACTTTTATTAATGAAGTTTACCAGGGGTTTTAAAATTGTGCTGTAGTGCTTAGAAAGTGCATACCTCAGAAAAATAAAATATTTTTACATCAGTAAAATGTAACATTATCAAGGCTAAAATTAACTTCAGAATCCATGTTACTATTTCTATTGAAAGAATATTTAATTCCTAATATGTCTTCCTTTGGCCATTAGAACATTCATCAAAAGGAATTAAAATCGGAGGTCACTAATGGAGCTGATCTTTTAGTTTTAATTATTCAATATGGCTTAAACTTTATCAATGGATTAATATGTGTGTTAATGTACTTTTCAGAGTTAGTGGTTTTCTACAGGGTATTAAGTAATATTTGTTGTGCTTTCTGCATTATATAACTGATGATGCACAAGACATCTATAAAGGCCTAGAAGAGATACTGTGTGTGGAAAACAACACAGCAAAAAGGACATAAGTTATGGTTCAAAATTCAAATAAAAACTGGGGATTTCCAAAGCGGGGCACTTTTAAATTTAAAGTTTAGAATTTTCCTCCAGCAACATCAAGCAGCACATCAGAAAAAACAAAAATGCACACGCAAACATACGGAAATCACCACCTTGTTCGTATGTTGAATACTCTACCTGTCAATCAACAGCAATCAAAATCCTTTTACACAGCAACCTTCAATTAAAAAAAGCCTTTTTTTGAGTTTCAAATGTGAAGCTCTTCTAATTCATTCAAGTCGGAAAGTAGATTTATAAACAAACTCAAAATTCATAGTCTTTGTGTAAGTTCAATGGCAACATCAGGTGTGATGCAAAAAGTATCAAAACATTAGTATTAAAATTTCTGCTTCATGAATGTCCTGTAAAATAGCATCAACGAACTTAAAACTAACATTTTATCCCTTTGTACAGGCAGGTAATTATCAATCTAGTGGAGTTTATGTGACATAATACAGTCTACTAGACATCACAGTCTGCCAGCTTGTAAAGGGTTTGTCTGTAAAATCCCAGCGGTAGAAAAATGTTTTTAAAAAAAAAAAATCTTGGCTTGACACACAGAGCATATGTTGTGAAATGTGTCACTTATGAAGACATTCAGTGTCCACTGGGAGTCAAAGAGGGCGTCATACTGAGAGCCAGCCATTTCAATGAGGCCTCACTCCTTGCCCCCAACCCCAAACCAATCTGCACCTATGGCAAACTCAAGCTACGAGCCACACTGCAGGGATGCTGCATGTTTGCAGATGCAAAAACACAGCAAACCCCTCAACCCCTTCCATTTCAGAGTCCTTTAAAAAAATTATTCGGTATAAAATCTCAAAATGTCAAAAGAAAAAAAAAAATTAAAGTCAATTAATCATCAAGAAAGCACATGACCTCACACTTGTGGGCAGTGACATGCAGCCCTCCCCCCAAACCATCTTCATAACTATTTCCTCATACATAATACAAACAATTCAGGTACAAACAATAATGGATGGGTGTAACCACATAGGGGTAATCAAGTAAATATACCATTTGATGTTTGCCTTGTGATTTCATTAGGAGTGACCTGGTAAAAGCATTGCAAGAAGAGAAGATAGGATCTGAATGTAACCATAACGTACTGCAACGTAATCTGCTGTGAACAGAGCCATCAGCAAAAGGATTCAGAAAAGTCCGATGAAATGTGAAAAACTACCAGCAGGGGGAGTCAAGCATTCCATGCTCAATACGCAAAAGAAGAGGGATTTTGACAGCCACACGCGATGCACACGCCGTCACACAGGGCCCAGGTGAATGCACATCTAAACAGTCAGATGCACTTGGTACTCAGCTGCTAGGGAGAGAATTACAAAAGAGCGAGAAAGGCGCCTCGGTGAGAGGCGGCTAGCGATGATGCAGCGTCTTCCGTGGAGAGCGGCTTCCGTCGGATCGCACACCCGAGACGCCCCACGCCGCTGAGATCCTCAGAGATACGCTTCTGAGGCCGTCCTTCAACGCCAGTGCCAACATTCTCTACACTGCCTTCTGTCTGTAAGGTGTAGTTCGATTATTATTATTTTTTTGCTTGTTTACACAGTGTTCTTTAAAAATAAAAGGCCAGTTTGCTCAGAATACGTGAAGAACGCGAGCGGGTCACTCACTCATCCACCCACACACAGACACACAGAAAATTAAACAGCATATCTGCTGGAAGTGGTGCACTGAGGGTATCACAGCAGCATTCTGATTGTGCATCTAAAGAAAACCAGCATCTGCACAACACAGCCTGAAACCCATCAAAGAAACCTAACATTGTACATGGAACAGTTACCCACGTTGGATTTCACAGAAATAATAACAAGATAACAATACGATACAAACACAGCAAACACAGCTGCTGTCATTGAAGAATGACGTCTCTCTTCTAACCACAAAATTGATTTCAGTGGCAACATAACTCTTAAAAAAAGATTCATTGTTCCTTCTGCTGGTGTAAAAAAAAAAAACAACAATAACATCAACAGCTGAAAAAAATAAGAACACTGGTTTGAGATTTTAAAGTTTCCACAGGAAATCGATTACGGTTTTTGCTTGGTCAGTTTCTTTTCCCGAAAAAGTCTATTGGCCGCTACCAACATCACACAGGCTTGCTGTAGCCGAAAATCCCCACTGGGAAGTGCTTGACGTGGGTGGGCCACTGGGCAGCCAGCTGGAAGAACTTCACATCATTCCACTCCACACCATCAATGGATACTGTGGGCAGAGGACAAAAAGCTCAGAATGTTCTGGAAAGATGAGGATAATCAGGATTAT
>JAABNY020000040.1:13315884-13367520 GCA_015164015.2 Brevimyrus niger | reverse complement strand
TGAGACATAGTTGGGGGGTGCAATCCCCTTTTTTTTAATTTCGCATAGAAAAAATGGCCCGGGGGGGGTTTTTTCTAACACCGGGGGGAGGGGGGGGGGGGGGGGGGGGGTGCCCCCCATCTTAGGAAGGTTAAATTCTTTTCCCCAGCTAACAATTAGCCTGTGGCTCAGTGCCCGAGGTCTCCGCTTACATCTGCTCGAACGTCGCATACTAGTGAGGATGGGGCTTGGGGGAGAGTGCAGAGTGACCCCCCCCTTCTCCAGGGATCAGACCCTTAGATGTGGGCGGGGAGATGGACCGC
This sequence comes from Brevimyrus niger, assembly GCA_015164015.2. Lineage (NCBI taxonomy): Eukaryota > Metazoa > Chordata > Actinopteri > Osteoglossiformes > Mormyridae > Brevimyrus > Brevimyrus niger. The sequence goes on along the minus strand of JAABNY020000040.1, from coordinate 13,367,218 downwards.
GGGCGCGTTTCATTTCCACAGGCGCCCGACCTCCTCCAGATGTTCATGCTCGGCACCGCGGGGTATTAGCAGGCGGAGTGAGGGATTCCGTGTGCATGTGTGCATTCCAGGGGTTCTGCAGGCGAACTGCCAAGACGGGCGGCAGCCTGGGGCCTGCATCTGGAGGTGTCTCCCCGGACCATGCAGTGTGCACACTTCACCAGTATAATACTCCAAATGCATTATTCCATAAACTGGGATGTTCATGATGCCATGGAGGAACTGCGATGTAGTTTTAATGCGCTAATGCGCTATGCATATCTGCTCTGACGTCGTGCATTTTATGCATCGACATTATGTGATTTATTAAAGCTTAACTGAATTAGTGAATCAAATACATGAGTCAAGGCTCCCACCTGAGGCCTTGGTCTTGGGCCCGGCCTGGACGCTGCTGTCCTCGTGGTCGATTGGCTGGCTGGACAGCGAGTGCACGCTGATCTCGGCCGCACGGACCGGGGCCTCCTTCACGTTGCTATGGAGACCCAGGATCTGGCCTCCCTCTGTGGGATGCTGCATCACCTGCAGGTTCGTAAGTGGGACCTTAACTTCCACCCACCCGCATCTTAAAGAAAGTCACACGGTCCCATCCACTTCCTGAACTGGGGATTTGTTGTTTTTTTGGTTTCCTTTAAAAACCCATCATGTTTTGCAAAACGCAGACGGGTTTTCAAGACCATAAAAATTGTTTTACCCTGTTGTATTTACCCTGTTATATTCAGAGACAGAAATTAATTTCCCACGACATCCGGAGCGTGCTCTAGAACCTACTACAATAAGAGCGTGCTTTAGAACCCATGACAATCGGAGCGTGCTCTGGAACCCACGACATCCTCCAGCTTTGGCTCTGCTTCTTGCAAGTTACGCAATCAGGCCACAAACGTCTTCCTCCGTCCCAGATGATGTGCGCTTGATCACTTTTGCAAACCCTTTATTTCCCTAAACACCAGGAGAAATGTCACTAGACATTTATGAAAAGGCTAAAGCCCATCTAGAGAGCCCTAGAGTTCCCATGCCGCATACCACCGCAAAATAGCAGAACGCCAACTGATGGTAGATATGTTGAATGGTATAGAATTCTATCAAACTAGCCATCCCCACACTGGTAGATTAATATGTATGGCCTGAAGTCCACACTAGTACCCTTCAGAATAAAATAATGACTGAAACTCAATGCCCCCCCCCCATTCACTTGGACTCCCCTCCCCCACACGACTGGCCAGCCGAGGGCACGGTGGTACTATTCAGTGGCCTCAAAACATAATGGTCTAAGAAGAACTTTAGAAAACATGGAGAAGAAAATGCATTAGTGGGGCTCACAGCAGACAGCATAATTACCTCATGGGATCCAATAAGCAACGATCAGGGCAGTTATTGTGCCCCCCCTTCCCCCCAAAGAGCATTTTAATCAAAAGGAACCAAGCATTAAGAGAAATTGGAACTTGACTGAACAGAACAGGATCTGTAACAGACAGCCCCAGGCACAAAAAATTGTGGGACACGACAGCTCGCGGCCCATTCCGGGCTCCCAGCATCTACCTGCGTCAGAGGCCGGCTCCATGCTCCAGCCCGCCAGGGCGCGGACACTCGCCGCGGAGCCGCTTATGAAATCTCGTCCAGATGGTCCACAATTTCAGCTATTTTTTTTTTCCCCTTTCCCCGTGTTTGTTCTGTGAACGTGATTCATCTCGCATACAAAAGCGCTCTTCTCAGGCAACAGCAGAGCCGGGCGCCTTTCATTTGTAAACAAGGCGTACGTGATCATGAAAATTTATTCTGCCTCGTGCACGGCGAGGGCAGTCACTTGGGCACCGGTGACTAAAGCCGCACCTAAACCTAACCCTAACCCTAACCCTAACCCGGCCCCAGCTCATTTGAGAATGCGGGGCGTTTGGTGAGGGAGGCGTTTCTGATGGGGACGGGGGAAGCGTAAGAAGAGACTTTCAAGCAGAATAAACAAGATAAGAGATCTCCGGCCAAAGGTGCTCGCTGACCTCAGCCATGTTGAGGACTCCCACTGCCAGCGTCTTGTAGCCCAGGATGGTTCGATTCTTATAGCGCTTCCTCCGCTGCAGCATGATCTGCAGCCTGTTGGCATCCCTCTTGAGGAAATGTGGATACTATCAACAGAAAAGACAAACACATCAGGGAGAGTGCGATTGAGTCACTTTTTCCCACAATACTTACAAACTTATGTATTCAAGGCAGCTCCCTTGTAATTTTTTTTTAAACTTCATTATGATTCAGTAGGCTGCTTAGAAGCTGCTGATCAGGCCCAGATCCACCTCGCAGGCAGAGGAAGACAAAGAAGCCCGCTTACCTGCAACGAGAACGTGAGCTCCAGGTCCGTCTCCATCAGGCCACTGGGTGGGAGGATGTACTCGTTCGACCTCAGGATCCGCTTGGAGCCCTGCAGGGAGGCCTCAGAAGATAAGCTTGGGGGTGCCACTGCTTGGCGTGGATTTTTACTGTAACCCACCCCGGACGTAACTGATTCCCCCCCAGCTCTGAAAACATCTGAATCAGCCTGAGCATTATTGTGACGACCATGCCTGTAATTATATTATGTAAGTCCCCGCGTCCCCTAATGACTTCTGTCCTTTGTGCATTCTGACTTCCCAGCAATAAATGGTTCGGGCTGGACAGCACAGCCGGGGTGAGCGGAATGCTGCGAGAATCTGCCAGCGGGTTCCGGAATCCTCTGCGAACTGGGCGCTGAGACAACATTGGACAGAAAGGCCACAAAGCAGTTGAACACAGTCCTGGCTGCTTCTGCCTGTAATATAAAAATTGTAACCTCTGTCACAGTCACGAAAAGCAGCCTCTCATGTCTGCCCCATTTTCCTCCAATATTATCTTTTAAATTCCAAAGCTTACACCTCATTACAACCTTGAAACGAACATGCAGATGTAAGAAATCGCACGATAATAACAGGGGGTTCTGCTTACAGATTTGAGATTTACACGCTTGGTTGTGAACCTAAAGAGAATCAAATAGGTCTATTTTATGTAGAGCACATCTCAGAAACACACATCTCCTCACATCAAGCGAGCACTTTATTTGTTTATCCATTTATCCGTTTGTCACATACGGATTGCCTGTTGAAAGAGAAGCAGCACTTGTGGGAAACGCATACCTATTTCACCCGACGGAGACAAAGGAAGCAGGTGGGGGAGGACCTGAACTCCGGCGGCACGGTGAAGCGAGCGAGCGAGCGAGCGAAATGCGGCTGGTGAGCTGCTTCACCGGGAAGCGGCTTCGGTCCTCGAAAGGTAACAAAAACGATCACGGTAAAAAGCGCAGAAGGGAATCTCAATCGGGAGCTCTACCCTCCGCAGCCAACGGGCATCGAAGTTGCTGCCTTTGGGTTCATTGTGTGCAGACAGGTCAATGTAATAGTCCTATCAAGTCAATTAGGTAATCCAAGCACTGTTGGTTTCCAATGGACAAAAAAACAGAGAGAACTGACCTTTAATGAAATATTATGCATTTGCATTGTTACACTGTTCTGTATGTCTGGGCACAGATTGGAAGGCTACCAGGCTAATCTTCATCGGCACGCAAGAAAACCAACAGATTAATATCTTCCAAACGTTTGTTTTCGCGGGGTTAATCGGTTTAAGACATACGGGCTGCTAGTATGTGCCCACACTTGATGATTATTGTGCATGGCCTGAAATCAGCAGCATTACGCATCAGAAAAAAAAAATATATTTTTTTTTAGTTTTTGATCACATACTATGGGGGGGGGGAGCAGAGTGCAGTCAGAATATCAGGGTTGTCAGGTGATTTGAAAGCATTCATTGATGTCAACAGTTTTCTGCTCTGAATAAACTCGATCCCATCATGATACCTGCTACAATTTAATAATTCAGCAAAGCACATATGTACTCATTCATACCAAAAAGCTATTCTTCATCGTGATGACCCTGATCTGGCCAAACCCTTCTGAGTCCTGAACAATAAATCTCTGACCTCAAATGTAGCTTTCAGTGCTTAACACTACAGTTACATTTGCCATTCAGACTGACATCCTGGGGGAGAGTATCCACGCCATGCCGAATTGGGTTCAGTAATGGTAAAGAACCTACACCCTCCTGCTCTCCATAACAGTCAGAGGACAGCATGCCTCTGCATACAGTAGGGAACCAGCCACAGCACCTGTGGGGCTTGGCTTTAAGGGCCTTGCTCAAGGGCCCACAGTCATGAGGCTATTCTGCTGAGGCCGGGCTTGAACCGAGCACCTTCCGATGTCGGCCAGATAGATTTAGCCCGCTGAGCCACACACCGCCATAATTCAGCCCTGATTAAAACCCAAATTCTACAGCGGTTTCTGATCGAAATTCATTTCATTTGTCATTTTACAGCTACTGGATGCCAATAAGTACCAATCACTTCAGAGTCATCTCTTAATTAAAGAAAACATTGCCTTCCTGCAGGGAAACTGCATTACTTAATCATCGCAAATAACGGTTGTTTTACAACTCACCGATAAATTTGCTCTCTCGGTAATGAAATCTGAAGCACTCGTCGACACTCAATACTGTATACCCAGAGAAAACACCTGACACTTCACTCCTTTCAGTAACTTTCGACATAGTGCTTTGAAAGGCATTTTACAGAGGCAGGCCTGCGCGGGATGCTGCAGGCCTGCTACCTCTGTAGAGCTTAGGCGTTACGCTCATCCTCTATGGAAAAAGCACAGTAAAAAGAAACAGCAGCACACTGACCCATTCCTAGAAACTCTGTCAGATGAGGCTACATTTTACACAAGATTATCAAATTTAATACTATTCACAAGCACACTCATTATTTACCCACCAAGTGTCAACGGGAAGGCAGTTTCAGATAAACATTTAAAGGATAAAGTAGGTCTGTTTTGGCCGTTCAGGTTCCTGCAGATTTACAGGCTCCCTGCAACCCCAGACTTTCAGGCTCTGTGTCATGACATTTAAACAAACCAGTACAAACAAAACTACATGCTGTCCATCAGTGACAAAAGAGGCTGTAATCACTGCTGGATTATCTATGCAGACGCTGCAGGAATATCAGGCATGTTTCACTAGAACAGGGTTCCTCAACCCAGTCCTTGAGGACCTCCTGACATTCCATATTTTTGCTTCCCAACACACCTGTACCAAGTACCAAATGTTCTTGATTGTTTGGTTTATTCTTGAGAGGGAACAAAAATGTGGACTGTCTGGAGGTCCTGTAGGACTGGGTTGAGGAACACGGCACTAGAACAGTAGTGCTCAATCCTGTTCCTGGTGCCTCCCCTGAGTGGACTCATTCCAGCTCACACCACGTTCATTATTAGCCTGTTAAGGACCATATAAGCCTGGTTATAGTAGGGTCGGCATGAAGACATTCTGCTGGGGGTGTGGGTGGGGGTGGGGGGCAGGAAGAGGACTAACAACCACAGGGCTAGAATAATTCAGAGAGAATTCAGAGAATAATTCAAAGTTTCTGGCAGCATTCATGACATCAGCAAGAGCAAACTTTAAAAAAAAAAAAAATCTTAAATGTAAATGTAACAAAATTGCAAAAGAAAAACAAAGATTTATTTACTTGGAAAAACCACATTTGCTGTACCTACAGGTAATTTACTTGCTACCTACATTAATGAAGTTGCTCTAACAGCGAGTTTGCTAAATGTAACCTGCCAGGATTATTCCATATAAAATATGCTGTTTCATTTGCATTGTTGATGTTGCGACATCTTTCTGACAGCGCCTGCGTCAGCTGCCCTAGACGAGGCAGCCAGCTATGAGGACAGAGGATGGAATGTGTGAGGTGAACACAGCAGCCTTCAGTTGCTGTATTTTATCCAGCCCTCACCTCTGTGTAACTCTGGTGCTACTTGCTGCTGCATTGTGTCCTGGCATTACACATTTTCAGGGTGAAATACAATGAAATACACACACACACACACATACACACACACACACACACACACACACACACACATATAGCTATCGTTACCATGACGATACTGAAACAGTGCCACACAGTTTTATTAGCATTATTTATCCCGTGACTGCCGTTTATGATCCCAGTCTACCAGAAGCTTCTCTCTTCTCTCTCTCATTTTCTGAAAGCCAGGGCTGTGCTTCTCAGCCGGACCAGGAGCTACTCCTCCTTAATTAGCTGCACTGCATTCACAGCTTCATTATTGGGACGCTTTCTTAGGTCAATCAACCCTGTGTGATTTCCAGACAGGTTGAATGCAATGACACAGACTCAAAAGCCACGGATTCTCCTGTGGAACAAGCGGCACGTGCCATTCCCACCAGAGGGCACTGGGCAGGAGAAATAAACTCACTAACTAACGAGGCAACGGAGAAACTTTTAATCCGCTGGTGCTACGTCAGCGGAGTAATGATCCATCACGGCAACAAAGGTGGGACTATATAAATATCTAAATAAATATATTAATGGCACGTAGGAAAGATGGATAACGGAAGCACATCAAATGCAAACTTGGACAAAAAAAATGGTGCAAATCACCACTTAATAGCAGCTAAACAAACGAGTATCTATTACATACATTACGGCTGAGCTGCTGTACTTCTTAATGCTCCTTTCTAAATAACCAGAGCAAATTAGGAATGAAGGCGGCTTTGGATGAAAATTCAAACAATCAGCCTATTGGTTCAAAATCAATGGTTGTATTCTCTCTCTCCAAGCCTCATGTCTATCGATGTGTGACAGAGGAAGAACTTGACCTTGAAGCTCCAAAAATCTCGTAATAAATCAAGAGAATTAACGTTCTGTCCATGTTTCCTGGGACACTTGCTTTCACATTCCGATGTGTTGACCAGAGTAGAGTTCAAATACTTGGCTGGCTGACAAGTTTGATGCAGTCAGTCATATTTTATTAGCTTAGAGCATGAGTTTTGAAAACGCAGACGATGCCTTCGGTTTAAAAACGTCTCCCATAAACCTCTACTGTAACTGGAGGCACTAGACCACTGGAAGAGGCGAATAAATGGCATTTCCAGAGGAGGCTCTGGGAAGGACAAGGCCATGGCTTACTTAGAAGGAGCACTTGGTCCCTGAGGAGTAAGACGGCACCCTCCGGGGCTCCAGGAAGAAGCATACCACCTTTCCTACATGTCCTCAAAGTAACCCATTTACTCAAATTCACACATTTAGATCAGGGTTTCCCAGTTCCAGTCCTAGAGGGCCAGAATCCAACACAGTCTGCAGACCTCCCTGCTCAAATATACCTTATAAATCTGGTAATTAGCTGGTCAACTTGTGTTTGAGTAGGAAGGTCTGCAAACTGTGTCGGATTCTGGCCATCCTTGACCAGAATTTGTGAACCCCAGTTTAGATCAATTGAAAAAAAAGTTGACTAAGCTTGGCAGTCCTTAGGGACCTGCAGACATTAAGGATGCAGGATTAAGAAGCACAGATATATAGAATCGGTTGCAATATAGCTGAATTAAAATCCCACTACAGTCTACAGGTTTTCATATTTTTAAAACTTCACAATATCTGGATGTTGAAGGTTATGATGTTCACAAATTAAATGCTTGATCGATCATTGAGGCAGTAGCTGACACAGGATCAACCGATTCCCCGGACAACAGGATCAACCGATTCCCCGGACAACAGGATCAACCGATTCCCCAGACACTCTGCTTACTGCATGTATTCCTTAACCTGCCAGTTCCTTAACACCATAGTTCCTTATTCCCTGATTTTTTCCTCCTTTATGAACAGACTGAAAAGCAGCCTGAATGAGGACCTGGAAACCACATATCCAATAAATATTTGCATTCATATGTCAAAACAACCTTTTAAAAAAATTTCAAGGCCTTGTCCAAATTGGTTGAACCCCGTAGTTTAAATGTCCCATTATGATAATCTGTGGTAAAATTTTGCATGTGACTTAAAATAATTTGCTGAGGACAGTCAGTTTCAGCAGTCAAACAAGTTCACTTTGCTTTAGTACTGAAGTCTGTAAAATTCGGAAATGACTTGGAAATACAACCACCACGGTAAAGGAACAGCACTGAAAACTGAAAAAAAAACCTTTCAAAACCTTTGAAAATTAAAAAGATACAATGTGTGTGCTGGAATACTGTGAGTCATAATTGAAAAAAAAAATTGAAAGTAGAAGGGATTAGAATATGATGATAGCTTTAAAAAGATCACATTCGAACATCATGTTTATACAAGTCAAAATACAATACCACAATTAGCTTAAAACTACCAGAAATATTACCGCATATCACAGTGGTACCGTGGCTTGCGAGTATAATTTGTTCCGGAAACGTGCTTGTAATCCAAAGCACTCTTATATCAAAACAAATTTTCCCATAAGAAATAATGGAAACTCAGATGATTCGTTCCATAACCATGAAATATTCATAGAAAAATTATCAATAAAAATAGAATGTAAAATAGGCCTATATGTAAAACAAATTAATGTACGCTTTACCTTAGAAAAGAATCGTGGATGCTGTGAGGGAGACGAGAGAGAGGAGAAGAGGGTATTTTTGTAGACAGTTTATTGATTTTCACTTTAAATAACGGAATCACTGCTATCTGTTGGCTCACTGGAATCTTTTTCTTTTTGTGTGACCTTAATAAGGAACCTATCCAATGACAGCTGCGTTTGTTTCCTTTTTGATTTTGCGGAAATGTGGACATTGCATTGTCGTTAAACAGATTCAGCGCTGGGACTGCTACGATTCGGATGGTGCTTTTCTACTAAACTTTGACTATACGAGTGAGGCACGCCGACTAAGATCTAGCATAGGAGACGATTACCCATAATCCCGCTGCAAAACAGAGAGAGAAGAACCATCGTCTCAGTTGTGATCTTGTGACACTCAACAGACAAAGTGTGTACATAATGCTCATATTGCAAGATCTTGCTCGGTTTCCAAGTCAATATTTAATAAAAATCTTTGCTCGTCTTTCGGAACACTCGTAAACTGCGTTACTCGTAATCCGAGGTTCCACTGTATTTTACTGATCATAAATAGTTTCACTTTAAAATGAAAATCAAACAACAGGAGTATTCACACAGAAGCCAACTGAAATGAATGGCTTAGTGGGTACCTCTGTAATCTCACATCACCACTTCTGGCTCTGCGTAGAGAGTTTACATTTGCGTTCTCTGCTTTCTCCTGCAGTCCCACGGCATGTAATTAGGTGAATTAGTGTCTCTAAATCCCCCATAGTGCAGTTATGTGTGTGAATGTGGGGGCCTTATAAACCACTCTAGGGTAACCCTTGCTTTTATCGTTACATCCTGATATTGCCATTTAATACTAGGCTAACTCCGCAACCTTGTACTCGTTAGAAGATGATGGCTGGATAACCATGACTAAAACTAAAATGCGGATGTCTGACAAGTCGCCTTCTGGCTCTAATTCTGTTCTAATTCAGGGCTTCAATTGTTTGATTTCAAGTATTAAGAATTTAAATATGAAAGTTTTCACCATATATACTCCATAGCCTCCAGAAAACACACAGTATCTTCTAAAGTTAAATATATAACCTGTAGCATGTAATAAAATTTATAAATTGGGTACACAGAAATCTACACTATATAGTTTAAGAAGCACAGTGAGCTGACATGTAGTGGTAGTGTGTGCTTCTATTTGGCCTCTGATAGGCCGGAAACACTAAAACCCAGGGCCGCGTTGCAAGTACATGGCCGCCAGGTTACTGCTTCCGCCATGTCTGTCTCTGTGCTCCATCTTCCCTTATGCCAGCCTCCCTGCCAGGGAGGGCTTCCTGGAAATTGGATTTAATGCTCCAGTTCCGCACAGAGAGACCGCTTTCATTCCCTGGGCTGTGTGGTAAAAATGAAAGGATTTCATGCCTCGCAGAAAACATGGGATTACAGGAAGCTCACTCCACTGCGTTTTCTTTAGGAAGAAAAAAAAAATCTCAATGGCCTTTGGAATGAGAGAAACACGCAGCACAGAATGACTCAGTCCTACAAAAAAGTTTCAAAATTTCACTCTGCGGCGACCAAAAACAAATCACTATTTTCACAAAATGCACTGAACAGAATCTGAACTCCAGCAATGAAAAAATATCGGAATAAAATGACCAAATTGACGGGCTTCTTTCCACATTGAACATCACCTGCCACACGACTACAATGCATCTTTCCTGGAGACACTTTTAACTGTCAGTCGGATTGGTTTGGCTACGTTTTGGTAAATATTTTTCTTTAAGTTAACAGATTGATCATTCATTTAAAAATGAATGTTTCCGATTTATTAGGTTACTTTCGGCTTTGAGGTATAGTTAGTTTCTTAAACTTAAACGCACTACAGAATGTAATTAATCGCACATGCTGAGTTGCTCTCGCATCTCTCTCCTTTAAATGGATCCTGACAATGAGAATTTTCCGCCACTAAATGTAGAAAGGGACTCAGAACTGAAGTAGGCACCCACTTCACTAAAGAAATGGGACATTCTGGGACTGTCTTGGATCCGGGTGGCTCCGGCGCGAGAACGAGGCACACAGGTGGAACTAATAAACTCAAAGGAACTAAAAACAGGGAAACTAAGAACTAACCAAGAAATCAGAAACTAACACTGGGGAATAATCAAACAGGGAAAGACACAAGGAGGGGCACAAGGAACAAAACAGAAAACCATATACAAAATGGCCAGATACAATAACTAGAAACACTTAAACACTAGGGAGCGACAAAAACAGAGGAAGTGGGATTCATACACAGGACATTAGGGTATACAGACAACTGGCTGCTCAGTGTGTTTTAGCCATGAGGCCAACCGACAACAGGGGGAAAACACAAAGACTAACATGGACGGGATGACCAGCAACGCCTGCAGGTCAAATGGGGAAGGGACATAGTGTGGGACAACAGGGGCTGACCCTGACAGGAACTAAATATCAGCTTTTGATTTCTTCACTCAACTGTCCTATCAAGAAGACAGGCATTTTCAAGCACAATACAGAATACAGAAAAGAAGCAACATTTCAGTGAAATAATTCCATACAGATAGCTCTCAAAAATAACCTACTAAAGTGTCAGTATCGCATAATCACTGAATTTATTTAAAAAAATAGATAATCCTGAAGTTGAACAGAAAAAGGCAGAAAACTTTATATGTACAACAATTAACCAGATAAGATCAGTAAGTAATCACACAAATAAAAATACTATAGCTTTTCTATTGCTACAGAAGAAAACTCATTTAGGTTGTTTGTGATATAGATAGGTAAGTATACTCTTTACAAGCAGTATGCATAACATGCTATACTTACAACTGCTGTTATTTAGTTTCCTCTCAGACGTGCAATTGTCTCTGCAAGGATCTTTATTTAAAACCGGATCAAAATTAACATCAAAAATATGAAAGATGCTCAAGGGCAAATTTGCCCTAATGGCTAAGGCGTTGTGATTATTGCTAAGACCTCTTTAGTGCTGCAGTCTAAATGATCAGTGAAACAGAATCCAGTGCACAAGATACCAGTGGCAGGCCCACCTCCAGATGGTTCTAATCTGTAATCACCCAAGTCTGCATTCAATCTATCAGTCTGTTTAGGATCACTCTGGTCAGAGGTTCTTTGTCTTGGGTTTGTACATTTGTGCTCAGTCATGCCAGTTTGCTAGTCACTGTGGGTTTTTAACTTTATGCCTCAGTGATCTGGACTGGGCCTAGCAGTTCTGCTCTGACCCCTGGATCATCCCCCTTTTGGCTGTCTAGCTTAGCGCACCGAATTCTGTTTGCCGCCTGTCCTACGCTGCTTTGATCTACGATCTCTTCCCGGCTACCGCCGTGCCACCCAGCACGTCCCACACAACCATCTCATTTGTGTATGCCGCAGTCAGCAACCACAGGGTTGTCAGCGCTGAGTACTCAGAAAGCAGCCTGTTCACAGTGAGTACTTGGAAAGCAGCCTGTCAGCACAGAGTACTCGGAACGTAGCTTGTCAGCACAGAGTACTCCGGAAGCAGCCTGTCAGCACAGAGTACTCGGAAAGCAGCCTGTCAACACTGAGTACTCACAAAGCAGCCTATAAGCACTGAGTACTCTGTAAGCAGAAAGGTCAGAGAGGAAAGATCTGACAGGCAGAGCACCTGACACCATGTGCATACACAGCTTGGCCTGTGTCCATCTGCTACTGTCACTGCTCCATGTTTTAGAACATCATTTTTTTTAAAATTCTGTCTCATAGTTGTGACAGATTGTTTTGATGCAAATTGCAGAGGGTGCTTAGGTAAAATGAGCATGCAGTTGCATGAAAAAAGAAAAGGAATCCAAACTGCTGTTAAAATCTCATCAGCAGCTCATGCTTTTGTTAAATGTCACTGCTGATAAAGGAGGATCCACCAGTTACAAAACAAAAGGGTTCACATACTTTTCCCATCAGTTACCTTGATCTCTTTAATGATTTATTAAATAAAAATATGCTCTACAATCCATTCATCCATCCATTGTCTAGCAGAGTCACAAGGTAGAGGCTATGTGTTATTCATCATTTCGACTTTATTATGACACTCTTGTTTCTTGCTTAGGAGCTGGTCATGCGGGAACACAGATAGTTCCACAGGGTTTGCGATTTTTTTTTTCCTCGGAACTATAGCATTGAGGAAAAACTGCTTTTCAGAATGTAGACCTTAAATGTAAAACAAGAATCCCTTTTAGCAATTATATGAAGGTTAGATAAACCTGTGTATATATCATAAAACTGAACTCAGAACATGAAATGAAAAATGTGATGGAGTCACTAGAGGAATTATAATATATAAAGAAATTAAATGTTGTCCTTATAGTGTGAAAGGAATCGTGGTTTTATAACCATAGAACATTTTCAGTTTGCAGACTGTCAAGGACGCACTGCAGAGAATAATGTAAGGACAGGAGGGAAAGGAAAAAAAGATTATCTGGAGATGAAATCAAGGCATAACCAATCAAAACCAGAATATCGGCACAAGAATGGGAACTTGCTTGATTATACATGAACTATGATTTTCAGAGCAAGCTGACGTTAACCTTCCTGTGCTTCAGTATGTGTGATGACCTGACAAAGCAGAATCTCCGTCCCCTAGAGAGCTTACGGGACAGAGGCATGATTGCCCTCTTAATGATTAATGTGTAATAAATATATACTAGGTCCACATGTACCTTGGCAAACTCCTTTCTGTCCTCAGATGCATGTTGCTGTATTTGAGCTCCTACAAGTTGTCCCAAGAATAATAAAGATGTTAGAGCTGATGTCATGCATTTGGGCAGCAAATCGTTACCAATTAGCTGTGGCTACCCCGGAATGGACGGTGTCTCCCTAGGACACGGGGAAGAATTTGCTGCGTCTTCCAAAGAGAACAGCAATGGTTCTGTACCCCATAACCACACCTCTGCCTTTCTCTCTGCCGTTCCCACACGGCGGACCGTCGCCTTGGCAACCGCTCCGTCCAGTCACTGGAACTGATGAGCTGATGGCAGAAACTGTGTCTTTCGGTGGGGGATCCAGATTAAGCCTGAATAAATGCGGTCAGCTGACTGGCGCGGGTGGCCAGTGAGCACTGGGCGGCTATGTGCTGGTGAACATGAACACATATATGAGCCTCATTGACAGGCTCCCACAGATGGGAATAGGAAAGTAGGATGTACCAGCGCAAGAACATTTTTCACAGACTTCATCTATGCTTCAAACACAAAATGTATGCATGACTATTGCATGTGCAAGTTATGCTGGGCGAGTTACATTCTATACTATATTCTAAATAAAATACTGAAAATAAATTATATTTTATGGAGTTTTCATTAGGTTACCAATCCTACTGAAATTGCTTACAGTGAAAATCTTCATTCATCTACAGATACCAAAGAACAAACAAATCATGCATTACACGTGTGTCCTAGTAAATGTACAATTACCGAGTGCCTAGGAGCAGACTCTGAGGGTTAGAGCGAACCCTTTCCCTTCAGCTAATCATTGACTAAGCAGCCGACCGAGACTAAAGAGCTATTAATGGTGCAGGACCTAACAAACAGGTCAAATGGATGGAAAACATGCTGTTCCGGGCGTCTTCTGGAAAACCATGCAGGAGTCGGGGGAGGGGCGATGTGTGGACCTTCCTCCACAGCCAGCTTCCGTGTTTAATTATAAATCAAAGAAAATTCCTCACCCACCTGGATTTTAACAGCGATTACAACGGAGTTCAGGTCTTTATCCAGCTCCTTCAGGACAATTAACTTCTTCAGGGTGAGGCTGCACAACCTATGCGAAGAGAGAGAGAGAGAGAGAGAGAGAGAGAGAGAGAGAGAGAGAGAGAGAAGATGAACACTGGTCACTGGCGTACGACTCCACGAGAGCCAAGGCAGCGATTCCCCAGCTGGCGTCCCTTCAGAGCCCCGGCGGTGGCCTTCGGAGCAGAGCCCATCGCCGCATCTGACACCACGTGACACCTGACGCGTCACAATGTCTGAAGCGTGAAGCGAGCCAGACTGGAGCCTCAAAGACGTTCTTACAATCATATTTTCCCCCCGTGTTGGAGATGAGGAGTGGGATACAGGTTAGTGTGACCCACATGCAGCTGCTGATCACAGAACCATACCCTGTGCGCCAAGGGCAAGTCGGCAAGTAGTGCGAGGAAGTTGAAAGCAGAAAGGATGAACATGTGGAGGGTCAACAGGATGGGGCACGCCCCCCCCCCAAACACCTGGTAACCTACTTAGAGGATGCAGAGGGGGCACAGGAGGAAGAGCCAAACCACAAAATGGGCTGTGTTTCTTGGCTATTCCGCCCCATTGCAGCCTTTCAGCATGTCTGCTCGATTCTCTCCATGGCATTCTCACGCCTGCTTTTTCCAACCACAGCACTTAAAAATTTGACCTCTAATTTTTATTTGCGCTCTGCAGGACAGCCGCATCACTGTCGGGCCCTTGAGCGAGGCCTTTAGACCCCTTGAAAATTGCTCCAGGGATATATCCGACTTGGCTGACCGTGCTCTCTGACCCCTAGTCTCATCTATACGTGTGTGCATGTCTTGAAGGACAGCAAGATGCATAAATGAAAGCATTCCGGCATACCTCTAACCAAACTCGCAAATGACGCATAATTACATTTCATTCACTGACATGTTTATAATTGATGCACCGAGGAGAATTCAATCCCACACATGACTGTTACAATAATCAGCTTGGCATCGCTGCTTTTCTAATCTGGGTCACCTGACTTCTCTCATAGAACAGCACAGCTGACCCGTTTGCTGTTCGCAGTGACAAACAGAAGCTTCAGAGCCGAGGAATACAAAACTTGCTGCTGGATCAGCACAAAACAAAGCAACTGAGCAGGCACATTCCTCACAGGGCTGCCCAGTGCTACTGAGAAGGAGTCAGAGAGAGAACCAGCCGCTGAAGGACTTCAATTCCCACAAGGCCATGCGGCGCACAGCTAACACACTTACAGATTACTCCATGCGCTTCCTGTAAACGACTGCAAAATGCTGATCCGTGCTCGGAATTACAAAAACTTCACATTTGGCAGGGTGGCAGTGGAGTCAGACTCCATCTGACTGGCAGTGCCAATGACTCGTTTGAAAAATACTTGCTTAGCAGACACTTTTATAGCAGGTTAATTGCGCACATGCATCAATTTGAAAGTTGCTTAGTTTGGGATGGGGAACGGAGATGGAGGAGGGGGGAGGAATGGGGAGACGCTGCCAAATTTATTTGACACAAAGTGGAGAGGAAAGGCGGCTTCAGCACAAGAGAAGCACAGAGCAGAGGAACTGGGGCATGGACAGGGCTGCAGTTGGGTACAGAACCAGGTACAAAGTCGGACCCTGCAAACTGGAGCCAAGACACAAAACAAAAGTCTGTTCCATATTATTGGTGACTGAAATGTCTTTTCACCAGACTCTCCCCCCCCAGTGCAGATAGCACTTACGGTAATAGTATAGCTTACCCGATCTTATTTTTCTAAGATATGTGCTGATGCAATTCTGGCTACCTTGCTGAAATATACAGTTCATCTTCCATAAAGCCAAGATTAAGTAAGATGACATAAGCCGAGATAAGATAAGCCGAGATAAGATAAGATAAATAAGATAAGGCGAGATAAGATAAGATGGGATAAGATAGGTGCTTTGATGACCCCAGAGGTAAATCCTTCTAAACTAAACTAAAAGTAAACCATTGTTAACCAAAAAAAAACCACAGCTTGCTGCTCTACTAGATAAGCCTGGTTTAAGAGTGTGGCAGCGTGGATCTGAGAGAACTAGCACTACTGGCTACCTCTCAGACAGGGTAAGCTCAGGAGGCCACGTCTCTCACCACAGCTGCTGGCTGCCTTTTCACTGGTGGGCTCACTGGTGAGTCCATTTCCCTGGCCAGGCTTAGACAGAAGTCGCAGTTATGACTCTTATCTAGGCTTTTGAGCCATCCGTGGCCATTGTTTTCGGCAGAACTCTCATCCACAAAACAGAATTTGGCTGTGAAGCAGGAATGATGTGACACACCAACATCAATGGACTCCTTGCGGTTTGACGTCAGACTGCTCAAGTCTGACCCCCATCTATCGTTCCTCTTTCACACCCTCAGACACATGCAAGCGGCATCCTGCCTCCAGTCCGTTTCATTCCCACCTCCAGTCAAAGAATAATGATGATGATGACTGTGGTTGGGGAGAGGATGACAATAGCGAAGAATGTGGCAGGGGGAGTCCATCGCTCATGGTTGTCAGCAGAAATTCTACATCGGGGCATCAAAACAAACCGATGGCCGGCATGAGGAATTTACCGCAGGGACTTGTGAGATTGTGCAGACCTTGACCTGAGATCAACCCGAGACTGTGAGGCGTTCTTTGGCAGAGAGATTGAAGGCCACTGAGCTCCAGAGGCGGACGTTTCAGGTCCAGAAAGTAAAAATCCAAACCAGGATTTTGTTCCAACCAACCAGTTGAGTACAATGTGATTGTGACTCTTTATAGTCCACTGGTTGTTTGAGACAAAATCCTGGTTTGGATTTTTACTTTCTGGACCTGAAATATCCGCCTCTGCTGAGCTCCTTTCCAAGTCTCTGTCGAGGAGGTGTCATCGCATGTTATTACATATGTGGTGATGATGCCGCAGTCTGGCCAGTAGACGGAGAATCACATGATAAGTAAAACACATGACGGAGGGGAAGAGATCCACCGGTGACGGCAATTCCAAACCACATTCCCTCTCCAGTTTCACAAGTTGCATTTCTACACAACCTCACCAGTTCAGTAACACAAAATTTGACATGAAAGTGAACACGACCCACGGTACTGTCCTTCAACACCGCAAACTATTCCTCTTGTTTTAATAAGTAACATAATTGATATATGGTTCATATACGGTAAGCACATATAGCGAGAGATCGACAGGCGGATCGGTGCGGCGTCAGCAGTGATGCGGGCTCTGCGCCGGTCTGTCATGGTGAAGAAGGAGCTGAGCCAAAAGGCAAAGCTCTCGATTTACCAGTCGATCTGCATTTCTACCCTCACCTATGGTCATGAGCTGTGGGTAGTGACCGAAAGAACGAGATTGCGAGTGCAAGCAGCCGAAATAAGTTTCCCCCATAGGGTGAGAAGCTCAGTCATTCAGGAGGGGCTCCGTAGAGCCACTGCTCCTCCGCATTGAGAGGAGCCAGAGGAGGTGGCTCGGGTATCTGATTAGGATGCCTACTGGACACCTCCCTGCTGAGGTGTTCCCGAGCATTTCCCACTGGGAGGAGGCCCCGAGGAGGACCCAGGACATGCTGGAGGGACCATGTCTCTCGGCTTGCCTGGGAACGCCTTCGGGATTCCCCCAGAGGAGTTGGAAGAAGTGGCCGGGGAGAGGGAAGTCTGGGTTTCCCTGCTGAGACTGCTGCCCCTGCGACCCGACCTCGGATAAGAGAAAGCTAATGGATGGATGAATAAGCACATATTTTGTTGGTTTTAGTGAGAAGCTTGTGGTGTCCTGATATTGAATTTATCCATTCATCTGTGGCCCTGCTTGGCATACATATTTTATAATAAAATGATAATGATAAACATGCTTCAAACAAATAAAACAGCCAATGACTGTTAAAAAAACAGAGTTACACAATCCAAGCAATCCAGGTCAATCCAGCCTAGCCTTTAATCCCGTTGCTTTGTGGTATCTTGAAATGTATGTAGCTGACAGAGAAAAAACTGATTTTTCAGCAGACACGGGTTGTAAAATAAAACATTAGATGCAAAAAGATAAGCAGCACAGATCCAGAAGTACAAACCCAAAATCCACATATTAACCTTTTGACTGCCTGTACAGCACTGAGATCTTATTTCTGCTTTGCCTTTGCCTAGTATAATCAATTTGGCTCATTTTTCCCTAGTGATTCATTGCTAGACCTCTTTATAGACAAAAACTTCTAAACCATTAGAAGCTGCTCTAATCCTCAGGCCTTCATGAATCCCAAGCAATTTCTGTTCATGAACAGAACAGTCTGGTTGGATACAAGCGTCCACCCCTCCCAGAGTAAAATATGAAGTTATCTATCAAAGCCCCCGTGACTCGCTTCCTCATTTATGAGACTGGCGCCTCATCACAGTCGCAGAGACCAAAAACTTCTTATCTCCATTAAAGGCTTTATGACGCCTGCAGCGCTGTCATAAAAATGATAATTACAAAGCAGACGGGATCGAAGGTTATCAAGTGGAGGGGGGGGGGGGATGGGGCTTCAGCACACAGATACGGCATCTTAGAGGCGCAGGTGGGCCGTGCGGTTCGAGTAAAACCTCCAGCGCATTAGGGTGCAATCTCCACCATCTTGCAACAGATGCTCAGCCAGATCTCCCACAGTTGAATACACCACATGCAAGACCGTGTGCCCGTTTACCTCCACTACTGAACCGGCGATGAAACGGGGAATCTATCTGACTCGCCACATGGATCTCCTGTGGCTCGGTGAAGAGTGAGGAGCTGAATTACAGAGCACAGCGGAGCAGGAAGCCCCTGCTCACTCACTCTCTCTCTCTCCGTCTCCCTTATCTGACTGTGATGCATTTACTGCGACGCATCATTGTGAGACGCATTGGCTGCTTGGTATCCCAGGCTCTTCTCTTCACCCATCATCAGTGTCTAGAATCAGACGCGCCGCTCATATGTCTGCATGTCCATTAAATGTCTGACATCAGTCTGCAGCTTACATTTGAGGGATGAAATTGGTTTATCATACCGCTGTTGGGTGGGCAGGGTCACAAACCTTTTAAGTCATCAGTGGTTCAACAGACGTTGACATAAAATACACTTAAAAATCCCAGAAATAAATATTTGTTTGCTAGTAGCATGTACTCTGGGTGCTGTGGCGTCTGACAGTTGTTTGGCCAGCATCCCAGGCTGGACGACTTAAGAAGCAGTTAAAGACAAAATTATAACCAAGAAGACCAGGCTGTTTGCTTCCATTCTGTGATGTGAAATCTTTTAATTTTAATTTCTCCAATACAATATATCAACATTTAAAAGTGCAGGACAAAGATACAAATAAACAATATAAGGAAAACAAAGAAAAAATGTACTGTAACTAAGAAAAATTTCATAATTTCATTTCAGAGTAACATTTTGCTTTTAAAACTTGACCTGACGTTGTATGTGTTCAATTTTAATATTATTACTGTTTGTCAAGTCTTTTACCACAGTTATCACTGACATTCATCATACACTCTTAAATAAACATAAGGACTCAAGAAACAACTTCTTAGTCGCTACTTGTCTACAGTAAGGAGAGACACCCTGACTCATCTGTGAACAGCCAAAGCAAGTTGGAGTGTAGATGAAATGCCACGAACATTGACCTCCTCTCCCCGGTATTTTTCTGGCCAATGTTCAATCGGTTGAAAACACAATGGATGATTTTGGATGGAGATTAACCTTCTAAGGGGAAATGAAAAAGTGCTGTACTTTCAGTTTTATGGGGACACAGCTGACCACCAGTACTACGCTGTCCGACTGAACTGCCTCAATTTACTGCATAGATTAGACTCAAGATCTAGGGAGAAAAGAGGGGGAGGTGTTTGTTTGCTTATAAACAATATATGGTGAACAGATGTGAAAGCCGTGTCGCCCATTTTACCAGCCGAGGGAGTTTTCCTTTGCTTTATAATCTACATTCCATTTCAAGGAAATACTGATATTGGACTGAGAGCACAACATGACATCCTAATGGCAAAAATGCGGGAATATTCATCACACGGAGAACTTCAACCGAGTGAACCATAGGGTGTCTTATCAAAGGTCCCCCAAAAGTCTCCTGCCCCACACACAGAACTACAGCAAGGCTACTGCTTTCTACATCTCCCACACTGGGGCCAATCAGATCAGACCTCCATGCTCCGGCTTCCTGTTTACAGGCAAAGACTGAACTGTGTGATAAGAATTGATGAGGATTGTTGAGTCTGTGGACCGTAGCGCATTCAGAGACTCTTCATCGATTCTAGACAAACATACACCAGTTGAGAGAGCCTTCGTTTAGAAAAAGTGTGCCGTTGACTGAATTCCCACTAAAGCAGTTGACACACCTTCCAACCACAGACAGCCATGGTTCGAGGAAGATTCACATTTAATCATAGCAGTCTACAGATACGCAGCTCAACAACAAATCCAGGTACAATCTCTGGAAGGCAATAAAACATAAAAATAGAATATTGGGACAACCGGGAGTCACTATATACCAGCCTTCAAAACGTGCAGTAGGTCATTCACAAGCTCCCGGACCACAAGTCAGAAAGGAACTCTGCCAAGCCCAGTATGACTGAGCACCTGAATGCATTTAATGTTCCCTTTGATTCCGCAAACAAAAACTCTCCCATGCAAGCCTCAAACGACACTGGCTTGGGAAGGGATTGGTGAATAGAACTTTAAAAAGACAAATACTTACGAAGGAGTTGGTCCACGCGTTATTTCAGGACACACTCTGAAAGCCTGCAGTGACCAACTTGTTTTTATGGACATTTTTAATTTCTCTCTAAGGGAGTCCACAGTTCCCAACTCGTAAAACAAATACAGTCACTCCGGTCTCATAGAGACACCAAGAGAAAATTCAAAAAGGCTCAAGTCCTTTGATACTGAACCTTCTTGCCTTGAATGGTTTTGAAAGATTGGTAACAGGAACCATTAAAAGTGAAATCCTGAACAATTTATATGCTCTTCTGCTTGAATGCCTCCACAACAGGTCTACAGAGGATGCTGTCTTACTGACACTGTATTCCGCTTGGATAATAAAGACTCATATGCTAGGCTACTGTTTATAGAATGTAGTTCTGCTTTTAAAACTGTGATCCCCTTGAGGCCTGTTACTTATTTACTGGACATGGGATTCAGCTGGATTCTTGATTCTCACTGGCAGATACCAGCAAGTGCTGATGGGAAACTCCACCCTTATCCTGAGCACAGTGACCACACACTGACTGTGTCACATGACTGTCACATGACAGCTCCAGATCTATCATCAAGTTTTCTGATGGTACCACCACTATGGGTCAGATCACCAAGGCCAATGAATCAGACTGCATGGACCAAGACCAAGGAGCTCGTGATCAATTTCAGGAAGCAGAAGGCAGACCGTGTTCCCAGTAACACTGATGGGGAAGCTGTGGAGAGGGTTCCTCAGGACCATCATCACAACCTTACATGGACACAGGACACAGCACACACCTGTAGCAATCAAAGAAACACACCAACGTCCTCACATACTCAGAAGCCTGAAGTATTTCCCTAATCCAGAAGATGGAGTCTAGGGATGGGCGATTAATCAAATTTTAATTCCAATTATGAATTTGGGCTCCAACAATTGTCAAAACAAAATAGCAGAGGTAAAAAGACCCTGGTGCCGTATTTTGTCCAGTGGACCCCTTTCCAGCCCATTTTCTTTTGGTTCTCAGTTGAGGTGTTTTTGTGAAAGTTCACAAAATGCACGATACTTCCAAAGTCATTGAGAAATAATCATGATCTCAATACTGAGCAAAATAAAAAATCGTGATCACGATAATCAAGCAGCTCTATTGGAATCCTCCGTCAACTGATGATTCGGTGGCATGACCGGTGCTCTGTTTAGGACCCCTCAGCGTCTGATGGACAGCCTTACCTCTCCTACCACCCTGTTGCCTCTGCACATTTTTCAGCACCCGGTAATCCTCTGACATCCAACACTCCACACCTGTCACACTCTTTTCTCTCTCTCTCTCTCTTTCTTGGCATGGCAAAGACAACAAAGTGACGCCGCAATCCCAGCGGACGCCGCAACCACTTTCCAATTTTCACCCTGCGGAAGATGACAAATTAGGTCGGGCAGGGAGATTATTATCTATTGCTCTTATCGTTATGAAAGATGCTGCTTTCAGCCACTGGGGCTTACATGTTTCATAATATACTAGTTCATAGCTGGGAGATATACTGAATAAAATAATTCTGGCAAAACATCCTCTTACATAAAGTAAAGAATTTCATTAACTGCTACGCCACCTACTGGGGTTCCATTAACACTGTGAGGCAGGTGTCACTGGTAATGCCTGCCCCTGTCCACTATGACCTGGTATAAGGGTCAAGATGCTGATCACGGTGGGTGAATCAAATCTGATTGATATACAGTCTGGACACAAGTCAGGCAAGACATACTGAAAGCCTGTGGGCCTGAGAAAATGAAGCTTGAGATGAATACAGAAGCTTCATTACATTTAGGATTCTGATCGATAAAGTGCTCCTTGGATGAGGTCCCAGGGGAAATGCGGATGTTTAATGAATGGGAACCACTCTGGTCACCTACTGCCCTCTCTCTCAGGCTGCTCCACCTCCTCCCACTTGGTGACCGTCTAGGGGTACATGGCAGCATGGGATTGTTGGAAAAACCAGAATCATAATCGGGTTTATTGGCCAACTATGTTCGCACGCAGAGGGACTCCATCTCCGGTTGTCAATGGCTCTCATGCGAACAGTAACACAAGCGTTCGACAGCAAAAATAAACGGCAAAGAACAGCGTGAGAGACCGCTTTATTCACGCAGCACAGCACAACGTGCACACGGCGGCATAACGTTGGCTCCTTGCTAGCAGAGGCGTCGAGGGACACATTCAACATTCACGGAATCCTGTCAACACAAGTTTTTGCATGACAAAGGATTCAAAGAAATCTGAATGATAAAACCCAATGAGCAGGGGCCATCTTCTTTTTCAATGTAAATCAATGTAAATACTGGAATGGGGACTGTACATACAAAATCAAAATGATAACCATAAATTACAATAAGCATTCAGGCATTCATAATAATTACAGAATGGACTCTGGTCCATTTGATCAGCCCTTCTGATGAGGTGCCACATACCAACTGCAGTTGTACAGATGATTTCTATGCTCTGAAACAATTTACATCATAAACAGAAGTGAATTTGCTTAGACCAAAGAGCTTCCCTTCTATGCCGGAAGGTCGATTCGCTTTTTTTGTGTTCCCAGGTCATGGAGAGCGGAAAAAAAAAAAAAAAAAAGAACAATGATACTGGCAGGAATCAATAAAGCCCTTAATCACGTACTGTTGTTCCCAGCCCTGACGATTAACCTTTTTAGCATGCGCTAAACATCAGAGCGGACTGGGCCCTCCACGGCTTGAAATGAGTGAAGGGGATGAGCGTACTGGGGCAAGTGGAGCTTAGACACTGTCTAATCCTTTGTAATTAGCCCGCCTCACTTTACTTCTTTCCCCTTTGTGGGGCCATTGCCATGTCTTCCAGCCTGCCATTCCATTATATAGCAACCTTCTGATCTCCGACGAAGATCCCCATTCCCTCTCTATACGAGCATCCTTGCAGCGCACAATAATACCTGCCATCAGACGCACAAGATAAATGCAACTCCTGCACCTCTCACACCCTGTACTTAAAATTCCTCTGGGCTCGAACCAACAATCTGTCATGTATTTCCCATCGGCACAAGGACCGGGGTACTGTGCGTCATGGGACACCTGAAATTTACTGGTAAACTTGAAGCTTATCTGGCAAGACAAATAAAACACATTCTTATCTTAGGGAAATCCTTTGCGAAGGAAGAGTTTGAACGCCACATTGCGAAAAAGTGATTAAAGATTGGAAATATTAATAATTGTAGGCTTAGTGTATTAAATGCCCATATATAAATCAAAGGCCAATCTGCAGCATATCAGTATACAAAATCTGTTGGAGTATAAATGATAAGATCACAGTATTTGGGGAAAATAATGAATATCCCCTTGGGATCAATGTAGCATATCTTATGTTACATGCTGCCAGACTGATATATTAGACTAGATACTGTATACTGGGCTGTGATCCACCTCTATGGTTTCACCATGAGGTGTGTGGTTCTAGGCCACCACACAGCTTTCATGTTTTTCATACAATGATAGTTAAGCTGGCCCCTTTGAGACGTCCTACAGCACCACTAGATGCCTGTGCCAGCTAAATTCCCACAGCCAGCTGCATCTTGGGAGTTCGGACAGCCACAATCCCAGATAGTGCCATTTGGCACTAGATGATTCTGGGAAACTTTTTTTTCTCTCCCTTCTGAACTCAAATGTAGCCCAACTGCAGAAACCGACACGAGACGCTAAACAGGGGCACTTAGTAAGTGTTGGATGGAGGTGAGAGGTCCATAATAACTAGATTTGAGAGTGAGGCTGTTAGCTCAGACGCCCAGGATCCTCCTGCGATGTGAGAGTCATGCACCAAACACTCGGCTCACGTTTTTTTTTTTTCATATGTGGGGGCGCTTCATCTGTGCACTAGGACCCAGTGTTCTACCAGCTTAAGCAAACAGCAGATAAAGACATTAAGTAGCACAACATATTCCTGACTCTCAGTCACACCCACAGAGCCTAGCTGCAGCTGCTGTTGCCCTCACCATTGAGGACTTGCCCTTACCATTGAGTAGGAACAGAAGGACATGGTTCACGAAGCATTGCAGGAAGCAGTAGTGAAATAGTAAAACATTATCAATCCATCCATCCATGCATCAATCTTCTAGTCATCACCTGATGCAGGGGGCTATTGCTGGGGGGGGGGGCAACTTCTCTGGGGGACCTAGGCTAACATGGGTAGAACACACTAGCGAGACAGTACCAAAGAAACGGGATATATGTCTTCTTGTATCTTTGTGACTTTTCCTTTTTCTGTTAGGCTACTTTGTGCCAATTGGTTTGCCAGTGAAACAACCGGTAGCCAGACTCCAGTGTTAAAAGATGGGCAGCTTAAAGTCTCAAAGTATATTACAGGCAGGATGGGGGACAACTTCTGACCTGCTGCTAGAAATGCAAACATATATGTTGCTACTATTTAAATGATCGTACTCTGTTATATACCTAAATTTAACCTTTGGAAATTCTGTCTTCAAAGGGGCCCTTGTTTTTGGGGACTTTACACAAATTACTCAGACTGAAAAATATATGCTGGCATAGTTCATTGGAGCTGCTCTGTTTCGCAGTCGGTAAAACCCGACTACGCGTTCGCTAACAACTAATCACCACTATTTATCAGGCTTCTTTATGTTCTTCATATTTCTTACAAACCCACTTTTTCTGCATTTCCTTCTGCCATCTGGATTAAACTGGGGAGTCACAAACAGGCCAGCAACACCAGGGTCTCAAGGACAGACCAACACGTCGTCCTGATCCGGTACTGCGGCAGACGTCTGCCCTGTCCCCCTTCAGGTCCTCTTTTCCAGGCAGGTAGATCCCTAAACTCACTTCCTACCACAATCATGCTGTTTCTCACGGCCCGTTAGCTTCTGCATCGTCAGCTGTACCAGATCACTGCTTCCCAGGGGTGCATCACTGTACCCTGTATCACACTTCTGCTCATATTCTTCCGATTTTCTCTGAATAAATTGCCATTGCCACAATAAATAAGTATTTCTTTTGATTTGATTTGACTG
This sequence comes from Brevimyrus niger, assembly GCA_015164015.2. Lineage (NCBI taxonomy): Eukaryota > Metazoa > Chordata > Actinopteri > Osteoglossiformes > Mormyridae > Brevimyrus > Brevimyrus niger. The sequence continues at coordinate 13,341,289 of JAABNY020000040.1, read as the reverse complement.
CTCATTTAGCTACATTGTTACTTCAGTGTAGGACTGAACAACTAACAAAATATCCACAATCATTGAAAATAAAAAAATCCTATGGAAGTAAATCTGTGTCATCAGAATTTGAATTTTATATGCCTCTGAAATTCCAACATTGAATATTTATGCATTGGAAATATGCATCGGAAATTCGATGGTCCGAATTCACATGCAAAAATACGAGGTTAAAAAATACAAAGACAACATTTCAATGCTGAAAAATACAAAGACAACATTTCAATGCTGCTTCAAATTCATTCACAAAAAATATGAGGTTAAAAATACAAAGACAACATTTCAATACTGCTCAAATTCGACGGTCCAAATTCACCTGAAAAAATTACGATGTTAAAAATATACATACAGAGTTATACATCTGGGATACCAAGGCTAAGCAATCGAATCTGTGGCTGTGATCGACTTTATGCAGCCGCTTACAGTACAACAGCAATGCAAACACAGGTGTTCCGGGCAATTCAGTTTTCCTGTTTCCCCGGTCGCGCGCTGATTTGTACATGGTTTCGCTGTTGTTTTCATGTCTTTTTACGAAGCTCTTGAGGTAAACAAGCCATATATTTTGGAACATGACATGCCTTTTCGATGTTTTTTGTTTTTGCAGATAATAAATGAAATTATTTAATTCGCTGGATAGAGATATTTCTTGATGAAAACATTATAGTATTGCTTATAAGACCATATTATGCGTGACGATCTACTGTATTCACATGTGATAATGTACCTGAGTGATCTTCAGACATCTCACATACATATTTGCCTAAATAGTAGGAGAAACATTATGTTCTGACATCCAGGATATTTGGTTCCCCCCTGTTAAAACAGGTATAAAGCAGTTTTGGCCCTCGGTACTAATAACAATACAGTATTCACATGTAATAATGTACCTGAGTCAGTATTTCACATACCTCTTTGCTTTGATATTAGGGGAAACATTATTTCCTGATAGACTGGGGAAACATAGGGAAACCAAATTGCCCGGAACACCTGTTCTGACTTTTGTATCCTAGGCAGTTCCGAGGCGTTATCTGGTATTTCTGCTGAATATCACGTAAAGCAGTTATAACTGGTTTTCAGTTAATTTCCCGGGTTTATTTATTGTTCGTTACTGTAATGTTGCGCCATGTTTAATCGTCCAGTCTGTGAAGAAGGCATTCAAGTAAGAATTGCATTGTACTCAGTACATGACAATAAAAACTTTGATTCCTTTAAATACATGTATTTGATCTTTTTCCTTTCTTTTAACATAAGGCCACTATACACAATAGTTTATTTTTTTCCATTGATAACAGTTTGGATCAGGAGTTAGTTATTGTAAAAGAAGTAAATGTACATGCAGGTGATATTTGTATAGATTTATCTACACCCTCCTGCAGTGCGGCCATTGCAGTCAGGTCTCGCAGACTATGAAGACTAGAAGTTGTCCGACTTGGCTGCAGTCAGTTTATACTCCAATCCTGCAGTCGCAGCCAGATGCTCTTGTCACGTCAGCTGCACACAGACCTAAGCCTAAATCGATCGCAGCCACAGATTCAATTGCTTAGCCTTGGTATCCCGGATGTATAACTCGTATTTTTAACATCGTATTTTTTGCAGGTGAATTTGGACTGTCGAATTTCCGATGCATATTCAATTTCAGTGGCATATAAAATTTAAATTCTGATGACACAGATTTACTTCCATAAACTCCTCAATGAAAATAATTGGTTTTGGTTGATTTCAGTATGATCAGTTTTGCATTAATGTTGCTCACGAGGAGTGAATATATGTTGTGGTTGTGAAATGGCGCCATTCACATCCAATCATAAGCCTCAGTTGGTTGCTGTTTACGCACTTTGTGACTGAAAGGCGAAAGGTCCCAGGCAATTTATGTCAAAAAAGCAAACTAGCTGTCATTGCAATGTGAATGACAGACTATTGACAGCCCTATTGTTGACAGCCTAAGCCCCTCTTGTCAATGAGTTTGCCTGAAGACGCTCTTGAAACTGAGTTTAAGGAGCTATTTAATAATCACTATGGTTCAAAGCAATGTTTTGATTATGATCATTCTTGGCCATATCACCTGATTTAACCTGAAAAGCAAACAGCCATTGGTAGAGCACCAGGTTGGGCACTGAAGAAAACCTCAAATAACACAAAAAGAGCTGAAAGGGTTTTGCGTTTCTTAGCTGGTTTTGAACAAAGTCTCAAGCCTCTGCTTCAAACCATGGCTTTCGTTCTGAATAAACCTGAGATACGTCTATAGGGAACCAGCAAGAGGAACCAGCCATCAGAAGCCAACAGGGGTCAGAATGTAACGATCATAGCTCCAGAGACTCACATGTGAGCGATTAACCGGTGCTGCGGCAAAAAAGCAAAGAAAAACCTGATATACGTCAGCGAGAATGAAGCACGAATCAGAACCAGCTCTCAGAAGCCAAGTGGGGTGACGACGTAACACTTGCAGCTCCTGAGAGCCAGATGTGAGAGACTGACCCTCACTATGCCAGAAAAAGACGAGGAAAAACCCAAGATACGCCAGAGAGGATGAGGCAGGAAGAGGACTCAGCCTTCAGAAGCTAAGTGGGGTCGGGATATAAGACACGCAGCTCCTGAGAGCCAAGCGCGAGTGATTAACCTGCGCTATAGCAAACGAAAAAAAAAAAAAAAACAGGGAAGAAACTAAGTGCAATATCAAGGAAGCTGCAGCTAAATAAAAACACATTTTGGCATTTTTTCCAAGCAAAGTCCAGATGTTTTCACCGTCAGCCCTCCTCAGATCGCGGCACTGCTCTCATCTGGAGGGGAGAGCGACTCCGAGTCACTGCGAGTCACTGCGAGGCCTGAGAGGTCGTCCTCTGAGAATCGAGGAAGCAATCCGGGCAAGAGAGCGACCTAAGGAGACGCTGCCTTTATATCCTCTTAGTGCCAGTTTTTGCTTCCAATACCTCTGAGCTACATTCCACACCAAACTCCAAACCACCCACGGATACAAAAGAAAAAACACAAACACAAACAACAAGCAAATTTAAAATCCGAGGCATTTGCACTGCAGAAACGGTGGATCGCAATGTCATGCTTACATTTTGTTCAGCAACATAACATGAATACATACCAGCCATCAACTATACTTTTTTAACCAAAGTGGGTTCATTAACTCCACATCGAACATACAAGCAAAATATGATCACCTTGAATGCGTTAACCAAAGCAGTAATCCGCTAACCAACTATTACTGCCGAAAGTAACTCAGCATGTGTTACAGGATGGATTTAAACTCGGCCAGGCTTTAGGGATTAACTATGTAATCAAAGCATGGCCTGGGGGCAGGTCAAAAGGTCACGGAGTAGGTAGCTGAAACACATGACCCTGCATTTTAAAAGGCCAAGGACGACATGCTGAAGTCTCTACTCCAGAAATACAGGCCCAGAATAGGGCATCATGGCCTCACACCCTGTGGCTTTATATGTCTGAATGAAAACCCATAAAAACAAGCACAGAAAACATGTCTGTGTGTGTGTGCATATATATATATGCTGTATAAACAGGAGGAGGAAGCAATTCATTGGCCGTATTTAATGGCTCCGCGTCACGCTGTCCAGTAAACATCCCCCAGCACTGATGCTTGAGGTTAGTAACCTGATGCTCAGGAAAACAGGGAATCGGCAGCCCAGACCGGACAAGCTGTGCCCATCCATTGCTCACTGCCTATGCCCTTTAAATACCACAAATACCTGCACTAATTAGCCCCCAGTATGGATCCAATTAACTGATTAATGGCCACTGTAACCACAGTAGGAATCACAGAGTAAACAGCTCGTTATGTGAGGGATTAAAAATGTAGCGTCTCCATCCGCGTGCATCTCACAGACAAACGTCCATTACTGCAGTACCCTGTAGTGACATTTTTAAAATTTTATTTTGATGGCATGATTTCTAAAGTAACAAAGGTGGGTAAAATGAAAAAAAAATTACAATTACTTGTTCATACATAAGCTGAGAGAAGAGCCACCATCCCCTGAAAGTCCCTCCGTGGGTGATCACGTTAATCTGGAACAAGAAAAGCAGACAGTTTTTTTGTTTGCCAGTCGACTTTGCAGGGACTCTAGATGGAGCCTTAGAGCCCTTAACCCCTCAGGCCCCTAGAGGTCAGCGGCGAGACCGGGGGGAGGAGGGGGGGGGTGGGGGGCTTCACAGCACTACAGTCTGAGCACCATTCCAGCCAGGGCGCTATAAATACGACAGGAACATTCCAGTTCAGTTGGGGTCTGCCAGGGGAGCAGGTGTAGGTCGTGTTCGAACTCCAGTGCCACTCCGGGCCCGTATCCCCAGTGGGATTTTGGAAAGTGCTGGCAGCATGCAAAACGGATTGCCGTGTCGGGACGGGAGCATCAGGGAAACCCTGGCTGGTACCTGTGAAAAATCTGTTTACAAGAACGTTTATAAGGGGCTATTAATATCCGGCATATACACAGAACTTAATTACCAGTAAGGACACAGATGATAATATATCAGAGTAGTGGTACAGGAGACAGGTAAAGCAAAATGAAAGTAAAACTGAAAGAAACTGATTTCTTATTAGAGAAATGCAATGCCGTAAATTTGGCTGGAACATTGGGGGGGTTGAGGCCTCCACCCATTACGGGGGAAACATGATTATTGGGTCGGTTGTATTAGCTGTTTTTGGTTTATTGGGGGGGGGCTACAACCCATCCCCCCCATAATCTACGTCCATGGAAAAATGTCACTTTGCTTTGACGAGCGGTAGCATGTGTGGGGACACGTCCGAACGTCACGGTTAGAGGGAGGTGAAGCATTTATCAAACAAAGGAGCGCGATCACAATCACGAGGACAATGCAGCGTCCGTACAGACAATCATGTTTGCTACACTGGGACTTTTTGTAAACGAGCCAGCGGGGACGAACGAGGGCCGCGATGAAAGGCCCCCCCCAGCTCAGGTGCTCCTATGTTCACGAGGAGCCACTCAGAAGGGCGTCAGAGAAAGGCGAAAGGCGAACGCGGCGAACTTCACGCTGCTCAAAGTCAGTGTGCCGTCCGCAGCCAGCCAATGGGAACCAGGCGAGGAGGCAAAGTGGGTCTGGAGTGTGATGTGGGGCGCGCCGTGAGGAGGACCTGTCCTTGTCGCCATGGCAGGGAGTGTCCTCTGGTGCTCGGATGACTCTAGTGGCAGCGTTCCGGTGGCATGTGAAAGGACCCAGAAGAAAACCGTGGACCTTGCTGCTCCACAAACGGCCTGAGCCGGCCCACTCACATGGGCCGCTCCTCCCAGTGCTCGTCTTTAACCCCTCATGTCCTACAAAAGGGCAGCGCAGCAGAAAATGCCTTTATAAACCTGCCCCGTGTCATGAGTCTGTCTGCCAAAGGATCCCAACGCCATCCAGTATCGTTTTACACAGAGCTACTAATGTACCGCTAACATAGCATTAACATGCTGCTAACCTACTGCTAATGTGCTAATAACTGGGCACGCGACGTCAAGCTAGGACTATCTGCTCCACAAATGATGCAAGACAGAAACATAAATACGATAAATAAAGAACTAGCAATAACAAGACAAAATTGCGCAAATTCAGACAATCTTTGGTTCTCCACAACAATGAGAAAAAAACCTGTGCACGTGACCAAAGTGAAAGGAAACCACAAGGAAATGTCAGGGAAAGCGAAGCTCGGCGCCGCGGGTTGCCCATGCGGGCCTTCGGCATCTCACCATTATTTTCTCTGCCCTCACCAACCCCCCAGTGGTAAATCTGCCAGTTTCAATTCAGGTTGTTTCCTTTGGACGACTTCCAAAATGCCAGCTAAAAAAAGGCCTTCACAACACTTCCTGAGATGTCTTAGGATTGTCTGAGCAGGAGAGACCATTTTATTCAGGCTGTTACAGAACGATGGGTTGTTTCCATTTTGTTCAGCTCGAATGCGAGTTCACCTTAACAGAGCGCTGGGCCGGCCCCATCTCCTCCTTCGTCTTTGGCTCCTTCGTTAACGCCTCTAAATATATGTTAATTATAGAAACAAAACCTCTCCTTGTCTCAAGCGAAGTGACAAAACAGTCGGTCCAATAGGCTTGGCAGAACTCGCTCTGGCAAGATGAAAGACGCCTTCCACTCTGCGGGGCAAAAAACAGGCACTTCTCAAGACGGCACGCTACACTGAAAATAAAGGCAGGAGGCTTCAAATGGTTCTCACCATTTCCCACAGGAGGAGAAGCAAGCAAAGCGCAGCAGAACTGAAAGACTCCATTGCTCGACAGGCTCTGATAGTTGCCCGTTAGGCATTAGGAGGCTGTCAGGGAATCCAACCAGGGCCACCCCTAACTGTACCATTATGCACCAGCACTGGCATCGATGACAGGATTCTTGTTTACTGGGAAGTCTGTGAAGAAGCACGCTTTGGCTAGCTATCTGTGCAGAATGGCTCTAAGATTCAACTCTCACCTGAACAAACACACGGACACTGTTCTATAGATAAGAGAATGAGGAAGCATTGTGTTTTCAAACCATGGCTAGGCTCACGATCTCCTTATTGCAGAATTTCACCCATCCATATTTAACAACTTTATCCAGTTACACTGACTACAATCATCCGCACACATGCACCCACACACAAATATAGAATCTCAAATTACCATACATTAAGAGTGCTACTTCAAAAAGCATGCTCAATAATATTTTAAATAATTCATGCATGTTGAGTCGAAGTATTGCAGTGAATCTATATATCTCCATGTCGTCTCAGCGGCTCAGATGATGCTTTTATCTAGAGTGACTTGATCTGTCGATACAGAGCAATGTTGCTTCTTTTTCTGCTCAATGACCACTAACTGGGGTTCTGACCCAACAACCTTCTGGTCTGGATAACAAATACACTGCCTGCAGCCCTCATTAAGACACCAAGTTCTCAGGTGTACCGGAAAAAAATAGTTGTTCAAAACATACCAGGAATGCCAGCCCCCAATTAACAAGAACCCAAAATAATGAGAAGGCACAAGTCTTTAGATCTTCAGTCAAAACAAATGGTTCCTCTGGAAGGAAAGATGGGAAAATGAGTTGAACTAATAAGGGCCCTGGACAGCGCCGGTACAACAGCAGAGCGCTGACAGAGCGAGCCTTTGTCCCCCGATGAACGGCTTTTTTTGTTGGTGCTGGCAAACGTCACTCAGGAAATGCCTGAGCGCTGGGCCAAAAAAAAGAAAAGGGGGGGGGGAGACACGTTTGCAAATATTGGTTTCCTTTTCACATTTAATTTCATTCTCTTTGACATCCTCCCTCGCGAAGACGCCTTCCAAGGCACAGAACCCCATGGAATCATGCTGTGACCTCACGGGGGCTTACCCCAGGAGGACGGGCTGGAGGGTGAAGAACAAGAGTTACCGCCGTATGCTCATTTGATTAGATAAAGAGTCATTTATTGAATAATTAGAAAATATATTTACAAAATGGTTTCCTCGAACCCTGACTCCAAGGGCGTGTTTCCCAGTTCAGTGCTGTTATTTCCCTGTCATGGTACAGGCTGTCAGGTCAGATAATAATCAGTTTTTACTGGTTAGAAAATGCCGTGGAGGTAGTCGAGATTGACAAAGATAGGAAAAAATTAGGCAACTTCAGGCTCGTGTCAGCACTGAGTAAAATTACGAGTGGCTGCCCAAGTCTAATGAAGCAGGGCCGATCTAGTAGCCCTATATCTACATCTCAGAGCTTCAGACTCATTTGCAGGAGTGTGAGCAGAATGTGGGGCAGCACCTCCAGCAATCCGGTACCTTCTCAGCAAAAGGCAGAGTGACAAAAATCACTTTGGATCCACGAAGCCTTGCAGGGGGAAGCGAGGGAACAAATATTCCCGGGTGGTAAATTGCAGATGGATGGTGGGGGGGGTGGAGGAGACCATGCCAAGAGTCAGGGAGGTGCGTTCCTCAGCCGCAGGCTTTCATGCAACACCTCCGATGGTGACACTCTTCAAAGCCTGAGGTCTGACCAAACAAACACGAAGCCAGCGACCAGAGGTGGACATTTCAGGTCCATAAAGTAAAAATCCAAAGCAGGATTTTGTTTCAACCAACCAGTTAAGTATAAAGAGTCACGTTCACAGAATCCTCAACTGGCTGGTTGAAACAAAATCCTGGTTTGGATTTTTACTTTCTGGACCTGAAATGTCCACCTCTGCCAGCGACTGACTGGTCCGAACATGCCAATGAGATGGACATCGAACAGTACGAGAAACGCAGCACTGAATTCAGAAACATACCGGACAGGAATTCTGCCAGTGATTAAGGTTTTACGTCGGAACTGGGCGTCCGACAGATTCACAAGAATGAGGATGTGCCAGCTGAGAGAAAACAAAGCAGACAGCATACCGAGCCAATCGGCCCTTTCCATCGAAAATGCGGACGGTGAGACGCCTTACGGGCACTGGGGACGCACGCTGGTGGGAGGCCCTTCAGAGGAATCCTGCATTATTCACGGCCCGGCATTTCCTGCTTTTAAACACCTCGTAAAAATCCACTGTAGATCCCGGGACGCTGGGGATGGCTCACGGAGAAGGCCTAACTCGGCACGAGGCTGACTAACGGAGCGTGACGCCTCTGACTGTCCTCCTGCTTCTGCGCTGCGTCGGGCACCGCTGAATTAACACCACTTAAAGCATGACAGTAGATAGCGGGGCATGCGGGGGTGCAGCGGGTAGCCGCACGCCTCCGAAGACAGGCAGCAAGGTAGCTGCTGACTCCTGTTTACTCACAGTGTGCGATAATGTGCCTCAGTGTGACAGTCCAGTGGACTCCGAGGGTGGTCCCTGCCTTATGCAGTCTAGGATAGGCTCCAGGCCCCATGCAGCACTGTAGTGAATAAGCAGTTGGAAGAAAGATGGCATGCATGGATGAATGGGTGGGTGGATGGATGGATGGATGGATGTATGGATGGATGGATGGATGGATGGATGGATGGACATTGGAAAGAAAGAACTGAAACAGCCAGCAGATCTTTACCATGTAGTAGGTTTGGGGTCGTTTTCATACCGATATACTCAAAATCAAGAGGTTAAGCCTATTTAGATACAAGCATACTGAAAGCGTCAGAAATCCTGCAGAGACTGTCCATCAAGGCTGACCGGGCGAGGCTCACTGTCATGGCTGACCGTGTGACCGAGGCTGATCGTGTGAGGCTGACCGTCATGGCTGACCATGTGACTGAGGCTGATCGTGCAAGGCAGAAATTAATGGTTGACCGTGTAACCGAGGCTGATCGTGCAAGGCTGATCGTGCAAAGCTGGTCGTGTCAGGCTGACTGTCATGGCTGACCATGTGACTGAGGCTGATCGTGCAAGGCAGAAATTCATGGCTGACCGTGTAACCGAGGCTGATCGTGCAAGGCTGATCGTGCAAAGCTGGTCGTGTCAGGCTGACTGTCATGGCTGACCATGTGACTGAGGCTGATCGTGCAAGGCATAAATTCATGGCTGACCGTGTAACCGAGGCTGATCGTGCAAGGCTGATCGTGCAAAGCTGGTCGTGTGAGGCTGACTGTCATGGCTGACCATGTGACTGGGGCTGATCATGCAAGGTTGATCATGTAAGGCTGACTGTCATAGCTGATCGTGTGACCAAGGCTGATCCTTGCATGGTTAGCCCCGCACAATCAGCCTCGGTCACACGGTCAGCTATGACAGTCAGCCTTACATGATCAACCTTGCATGATCAGCCTTGCATGGTCAGCCTCGCACACTGTCCATTGTGCTTCTTTCAAAGGGTTTATTTACTTCAGTATTTTACCTAATCTCACTTTGAACACAGTTCAAAGCCTCAAACCCACTCGTTGTGAGAGGCAGCAGTTTGAAATCCCTGCTGACAGACGTGATGGCACACAATACCACGCGGGATTCCCACTGTTTCTTCTCTACTTTCCCCTCCCGATGAGGCAAATTTAAATGGATAAGACGCACCGATTTGCATTTCATTTAGTGAGATCGGCCAGTGTCCGCCACTCTATTAATTCTGGTAATTAACAGGCCTTTGTCTACGTTTAAGTAAAATCATTATGGGTGGAGAGAGGGAATTTTCAAATGCATATACTAAAGTAAATTAAGCTACATTAACTAAATGAAACTGAAATCAAATTTTTGCCGGCACTGAATATATGACTGAAATCACATCAACGCTCAACACGTTAAATTGCATGAAGCATCCAAATAAAATGGTGAGAAAACTCCAATGCGGGGCCCGAAATGTGCAAGGCCGAGAGCACTTTGATGGACAGGCACCCACGCAGGGGGGCAACAGCGCAGAGACTGCTGAGACACAGAACTTACTGCAAAGATAACACTGTGTGCCCTGCATCAATATGAGGGTCGTAATTCATGCGATCCCCGCAGTTCCTCTTACAGATGCACCCGTCACCTTGTTCTACACAAGAAAAAAGCAGATAGGAGAATCATACTAAGATTCGCTTAAAAGACTCTTCTCCGCAAACCTTAATCCATTTCCAAAAAAATTAAACAGGACTGCAAATTGGCAGTAGATTGATTTAAGATGGAATTGCGCAAATACTGATTCCACAAAGGGCAAAAGGAATCTGGAATAAAATATGAATCTCAGTGTCATCTGAAGAACAGCTGGGCGAGATACTGGAGTTGCTGAGGTAACAAAACAACTGCATGTTTTCTCTGCTCCTCTTAACAAGCTTTGTCATTTTTATCTTTCTTTAGTTTATACAAAGGACATCTTAAGCCTTTCAAGCTATGTTTATATACTGCAACGTGCTAGTGATGTACAGCATGTGTTTCTATTGCTGCTTTGCACTTTAACCGGTGTCTTAACCCCTATGTACTGCAAAATGAATTACCCACACTGCACTGGGGCATCAGATGGCCCAGCCAGCCAAGGTGACTCAGTGCACATGAGTGTCACACACCAACACACACAGGAAACCATGAGGCTGCCTTATGGATTACCATGTCCTGATTCGTTGGGATGGAACCATGTGACCAGCAGAAAGAATATTTAATAGGCTGAGGTAGGAGCCATGGATGGAACCAGCAGAGACGGTTACTGGGAAGGTAAAAGAGGGTGGGGCATACCCCTTGCCCCCCAACACGATGAGGAGCAGCCTGCACCTCTCTCGCTTCCGTGAAGGCCCCCCCCTTCACTTTCCCCATGGAGGTCAAACGAGACAAGCTCTTCCACTACGCGGGGATCTGACAGCTGTTTCCAGGGTAACACTCCGCTGTGCCCCAGCTACACATTAAAGTGCATTTTCACTGGCAGGTTGGCTGGAAGAGCACAGTGGAGAGCCAGGCCTCGCTCGGCTTGTAGGAAATGCCTCTTTTCAGTGTCCAGGCAGTGGACTCCTAATGAAATCCGACCGAGGTCATCACCAGGGCCCGACGACATGACGAAGAGGGCTGTCAGGGTGAGACGGCGGCCCAGGCTGACCCACCTCCCCTGGGGCTCACGTCCGGAGCGTCATCTCAGGTACTTCAGTGGTTTTGACAGAGGGATTTGACAGGGAGCTCGGCTCACCCCGCAGCCTCGACGCCGACCCACGCCTGGAATCCATCTCCCGAAACAGGAGCCACAGACGACCAGCCGGCCTCAACTCGTCCCGCCATCCATACCGCCGGTCACCCAACGCGACAGGAAATGCATCACATGTCCGACAGGAAGCCTGGTGAACTTTTCCCCTCAGTAGAAGGCTAATTTACAGCAGTGGCAAACGCTAACCATATATCGGAGAGTCCCTATGTTATCCGGGACGTCTTAGGAAGCACAAAACTTCCCCCAAAATCCAGCTTCCTCCCTCATAAGCAACTGCTACACTGGGACAATTTGAAACAGTTCAGCCGAGACGCACCAACAGCTTAAGGTTCATGGGTTAGTTTGGGTGAACAGTGAACTGGCAGTCCTTGTTTGAAAATCCCATATGCCCTTTCCCACTTTCTCTTCCTTTTCTACTGCTCTACACCTCGAATATACACCATCTCTCCACAGCAGAGAAAAAAAAAAGACTCATAGCCTCCTTCCCATCATGCTTTGTTTTTTTTTTCTAATAGATGGCAGACACAGAGGCCTTTAAATCACAGACAGGTCGGGGGGGGGGGGAGAGAGAAGAATGAGGGAGGAGGCATGGGTGGCAAAGAGAAAGAATTGTTTTTTAAAAAAGCCACACACTGTGTTGGTTTACAGAGTATGACATCACCATCTCTCCAGATAACTGACTGCGCTACAGTGCATTACAACACCATTCTATTCAAACAAACTGCAAATAAACACTAACTGGCCAGAGACCTGAGAAGGCTCTACTCATTTGTGTGATTTCTGCAAGGAACCGGGAACCTGCAACGCCGCTCGGCTGCGGGAAATTCCCGAAGCGTTCCCTCATAAAGCTCTCACATTTCCCATCAAATATTAAAACCTCCATATCACGCATCCTTTTAATTCATAAAATGAACGACGTGATTCTTGATTCTGGGTTCATAAAATCCGAGGAGTGCTGCTCTACTCAGAGCCTCATATCAAAATTTTATAATTGGCTTCAGGTTAGTCCATCTGCATTGATTACAATTCTGTAGTCATTTATCCATATATTTTTTTGTTTATTATCCACATAAAAATGAGCATCTGAATGGGAGAATATGAAGACGCAGCAGGTTCAGTCAAAGAGATGTTCAGGAAGCACAAAGAGCTTCTAATTCATACTAGAACAGCACAATTATACTGGAACATCTTTAAACGAAGTCTGCCCACATGAAACGTGCTCCGGTATATTAATAAAAAATATATATTGCCCCTTACTGAAAAATATCACCCTACAACCAAGTTTTATTACACTATTTCTGATTTAATCCTACCATTACATCTTCGAATCTTGCTTTGTGAGCAAATTTGTGAGCAAAAAAAAAAGAAAAAAAAAAGAAAAAGACTAGTTTTAAGTGAACTAATCAGAGTCTCCTTGTTCTCAGGGAACGGAGGCCACTGAAAACCAAACATCGGAGGACGAACGACACGGGCGGCGCTTTAGCGGCCCAAGAACCAGACAATGAAATGGATCTTGCCGGCCCATTTGTCAGAAATAATAATCTGCTTACAGAGAGATGGATTGGGGGAGTTAGGCAGACTGCAGGGATACACTGAGTGCCTAATTAAAGCAAAAATGCCAGTGTTTTAATACCCTATAAAAGCCGCACCATAAAACACTTCCTAGAGTTTCCATGGGCACCGTTACCTGCCCCCCAGGCCAGCCTACCTAACCCCATGGCCCGTGGCCGGTGGCTCTTCCAAGAGCCCGTCACGCTGACAGGCACACGGTGACAGAGCCGCGGAGCCTTGTCGACAGGCCATCTGTCAGTGAGATTTCACCTCGGTGCTGGCAGAGCCTGCCCTCCATCACGGACAAGCGAGCGGAGCTCCGGTCGGCCCTCCGGACGTCAGCGGAAGCGGGCAGAGCTGCATGCAGACGGCGCGGCCTTCCTGCTCGACAGCGAAGCCCCCACCCCCAACCCCCACCCGTCTCCGGGATTTAAGGATTCGGATCATTGTTTACGGACCTCTTCCTGAACTTGGCTTCAACCATCGTGCACCTTCCCAGCAACACACAGATATCTCGGCTTTACCCTGTTATTCTGCAAGATAATTTGTCCCATTGAGTGGTAACCAAAGGACTGGTCATGTATGAGGAAGTTGGACAAAAGAATATGCATCATCATGAATCGTTCAGGAGAAGGGGGAAAAAAGCCTTTTGAAAACAAATAAGACGCACTTACATCAAAGTAGCCTTGCCCTTATAAAAGGGGGCATTAGCTCAAACCCACAATGAGGTACTTATGCACAGATCTTTACCTACATTGCATGTTCTCCAGATACCAACTACATAGCTGTTTGGAAAGGAAAAGCAGAATAAAAGCTAACTTGGCTACCTGCTAAATGCTAGTTATGCGTCGGCGTAGACTGACCTGAGCATGCCGCATATCTGGGGGAAACACAGCCGACGCTACTGAGCGCGTGCAACGGTTTCCCATGGAATGTCCCTGCACCAGTGTCTTCTTGTTTCTACAAACAGGAAACTAACTTTGAATGTTCTGCTTTGAATGCTTTGCTCTTGGTTGCTCAGCCTCATCATTCCTGCCACCTTGACGCCATTCTGTTGTGGACTGACTTGGCTTAAGATGACAGGAGGGCCTGCAGGGGCCCCTCCCCCCCCCCCCAGCCTACTCCAAAAGATCAAGATGATTCAACATGAGTATCACCTGGCAACAAGCCAGCCTCCCCCCATCCCCTGCCTCCCACCTAAAGACCACTTTCCATACCAATCATAAACATCATGTGTTCTGTATAATCTCTGCAGTATTTTTAATATCTGTGTATTTTTGGCAGCAGAAGAACAAAGCAGTTTGACCACACTGGTTATTGACTGGCGCAGCTGTTGGTTGATAGAAAAATCCTGCCTTGGACTGTACAACGCGGAGGACGGTAAGGTATGCAGCCGTGGAAGGCAGCCTATGCCCCCCCCCCCCCCTGGCATCCCCGGGGGACGGGAGGTTGGGGGCCACTGTGGGCCTCGCATGTGCATCATCATGGCCCCTCATCCACAGGCAACCTTAGCAGGACCAGAGCTGCTTTATGAAATTACTGCACGCTAATGCTAATGGCGACATGCCAGACAGATCAAGCTGGGCTATTTGGATGCAGCTGAGGCAGATATCAACAGCACCCTGAACTCTATGTTCTAATTACTTCTTATGGTGTGTTAGTGGCAACTCTCTTCATGAGATAAGAACCTGTTTTAGGATGAAAATCAGTATTCAGATGCATAATAGTATGGTATGAGTTAATACCTTATTAATGTTTTATTAATGTCAAAGATTACTAAAGTAAATAAAAGGTCATTTGAATTTATACCAATAAATTATTAAATGGCAATGACTGCATTGTTGGCACAAAATTTCATGATTTGCTCATGCAAATTAAAGAAGCTCCACGTTTTTTGAAGACCCGGGAGGGAGCAAAAATGCAGACTGTCTGGCAGGGAGCTGTTAGGAGCAAAAACATGGACCGACCGTGGGCCCCTGAAGACCGGATTAGGAAACACTGACCTGAACCAAGACGCAGAGGCAAAAAAAGCCCGAGTTCAGTGCAGGTTCTAATAAGGAAACAAACAAGAGCTGGACCTTTTCACAAATCATAGGGCCTTTCTGACTTTCCTGGGCTTGGAGTAGATAAGGAAAGCAAAGACACAGCCATACAACCTGTTCAGTATATCTCACAGAGCCTAAATCAGATAACGTTCTCTTTAACATTTTCTGCAGGTTGCGCAACTGTAATCCTTTCATAGATCAAAACGGAGACATGCAAAAAGGAAAACAAAATCACAAAGCAGTAGTGGAAACCATATTTCCCTCACCAAAACCGCAATAACTCAATTATTTAAACATGAATGTGAAGTTAAATACCATGTTTAAGTGATATTTTTCCCAGACCATGCAGAAAAACATTTAAGGAAAACCTTGTCATAACTGACTTAATGGCAAACAGTGTTTAAGAGGGTAAAACAGACTTTGGGGCTCTAGAAATTTGGTTTCAGATGGATGTACTCAGCAAAATGTTCTTCAAACAAGGAACAGAAATTGGGTTAACGGCGGGGGGCGGGGGGCATGGGGGTAAGCTGCCAGAATGACATTAACTCCTTGGCTGACAGCTCACATTAAACAGCTCCAGGAAATGACACTGGAGTGGCCATACAGCAGAGCCAGAGGCCCCTTGTCAGTGTGTGAACACAAGAGGGCGCTCTAAGGGTCTGTACGCAGACACTACCCTTAATTAATTTTAAATGACTTCTGACATGTTATCAAATATTCAACGGGACTAAAAGCACCTAATGATTACCTTGTACAAATAGATTCAACTGTTTTTTATTATTAATTTCCAGGAAAGTCTAAAGTACTTTGAATGGGAATTTAGATATCTTTTTGCAACAAGCTGAGGCCTTAAACTAGGTAATAAAGTCTATAATAAAGGTTCTACTGTTTTGCAGGCGAATGGCTCATTGTATCTCAGCACTGCGCTGCAGTGACAGCTGACTGTCGGATCCCCGATGGCATCGGTCGAGCTGAGGCTTGCCGACAGCCATAAAATGCAAGGTGCAGCTCCTGTACCATGGGGCCCCTTACAGCCAACCTCTGCCACCGTCTGTTGACTAGAGACCCAATGAAGACGTCAAGGCGTCGCCACCGGCGGAGTCCAGGTCGGCCGAGCGAGGAGTGGGAGAAATCTGGCGGCTTATTGTGGTGTTTCTCGAGCAGGGCCGTATACCCTTCCCACCACACCCAGCGAGGAACTAGCAGGAGGCGGCTTATGTATGAGGTCACATGGCTTTGGGCAGTAACAGGACGGCCTGCCTACCCCCGTCGGATATCGGGTCAGGACACACACCCAGATATGAGAGGACGAATGGATGTGGGGCCACCCAGTGACTATAAATTAATGTTCCACGATTTCCACATGATTTAAACAAGGATGGCGGCACAGACTGGCTGCAGTGCGTGTGACTGGGCCATGTAGACCAAGGTGGAAGTTCCCCTTTGCCTGACCATCAGCATGTGACGACCTGCGGTTTCCTCCAATCACTAACAGGGCTTGCTCTCTATTCCCCTCCCTCTCCCAGGGTACCAAAGTTGCAGTGCGGTTCAGGCTAAGCTCAGTGCTCCATCACAAATAATGGCCCATACGGCGTCCCACGCCAATTAAACTCCAATAAAAGCCAATAAATAATTGACATGGGGCTGCCTTCCTAAACCAGACTCAAACACAGTTAATTACAGGAAACATTTATCCAAGGTTGGTAAAGATCACCCACTCACTGGAACGCGAGAAGCTAGAACATACATTAGTTATGTATAACATGTCTTCTATCGTCCACATTACAGATTAAAATTAATTAGCGTTTCCCAACGTCTTACAGCGAAGCTGCACTTATAAGCAGGTTTTCAAAAAGAGTTTCATTTTGATCTTTCATGCGAATAGGGAAATATTCCATCCCACGCTTTGCAGTCCTCAGTCGTCGGGAAGCTTCACAGGTTAGAAATCCACTCCGGGCTTCAGGGCGAAAGCTGCTTCTCAGCCATAGGGATTTTCACTGTTGTCATGGCCGCGTTCCGTGTGTTTCCCCTAAAGACTTCGCTTTTACTCCCCCCCAGGGACAAAAGCCCACAGCCTACTCAGAAACCTGTGCTCATTACCCAGAGCAGGCAGGCATATCTGGGCCACGGATGATTAATACCTCTGCAGGCTCAGAGAGTAAACTGTGAGCTTGTTCAGATGGCAATGCCACAATTTTTACAGCGGTACTTCACCTCCCTGTACCTGCCTTCCACAGAAGGATCACCAGGTTACCACTGCAGGGACAAACAAGCAGGCATGCTAACTGGGAATAAGGGAGAGTCCCCCTGTGACTGCCTACATCTGTGTAGTCAGAATGTGGACTTCTAAAGCACTCTTGATGAAAGAGTGACCTTTGAAAGCACTTTTCAGCATGTAGCCAATCAGTACTCTCTGTAAGTCATCTGTCCTACACTCAACCTCCCCCTGACAGACATGCCTGCCTGGCTAACAGGTTGGGAGGTGTTTTCTCATTTACCCAGAGTTTCTGTTGGCTGTGCCGGCACAGAGTTCTGAGGAGAGACGGCTGCCTGTGCTTGTCATCTGTGAGATATCTACCACATCTTTGCAGGTAACCGTCTCGGCATTGATCTTC
Organism: Brevimyrus niger; assembly: GCA_015164015.2. NCBI lineage: Eukaryota > Metazoa > Chordata > Actinopteri > Osteoglossiformes > Mormyridae > Brevimyrus > Brevimyrus niger. The sequence continues at coordinate 13,323,514 of JAABNY020000040.1, read as the reverse complement.
CATAGTGTCATAGGCAACGAGGATGCGTGGTCATGATTATATTGCAAACTAACATCTGCGCTCAGAAGGTACCAGCCACCTCCTGTTCTTTCATGGTCAGGATGGATATCGAGACTTTGCTGGCCAGGAGTCCATTGGAATGCTTACTCATCAGCCTCATTCGGATCCAAAGGACTAAACAAGACAGTACTAAACGATACCAGAAAGTAAATAATACCAGAAATGATACAGTATGCAGCCAGTGGCTGATAAAATGCAGTAACTGTGCTATAAAGTGCAGGTGCCGTTGATGTCCCTGCTATGGGAAATGCAGTTGTTGGAAATGCAAATGTCTCAGGGACAGAGGCTGATCTTGAATATAGTAGCCAGTGTTTCGATGCTGTGAAACCTATTACTAGACTCCATGGGGTCTAGGCTGTGTTGCTGCTTTAGTTATGGTCTAGAGTTATAGCTTGCTAGCAGCATTTAAGGTGCAGCTGGTGAATGGGAGGTACTTCAGTCCCCGGGACCTTTTAGCCAGACGTCCATCTTGATCCTCTGTCAATGACATCTTTACAGTTCCATTCAGAGTCCTGTCCATCCTCCATGCGGACAGCCTAATATAAAGCCTGGATTTTGCCTTTACCCTGAGATCCTCCACCTACAGTAGCTACATTTCAGCTGTTTTGCTTAAGTTGTCCTGAAGGCCGTGATCGTTGCTCAATCTTTCCGACGTAATGCAGTTGGAGACTAACTGAAACTTACAAGTGCAGAACAAGGAGTTGGTTAGTAAACATTCAAGGTCAATGGGAAAAGTTGACAACAATCAACCAACAGAGGCCCCATCAGCAACTTAATTACTAAGAATAAAACCCAGTCATGACAGATCAGCCCAAAGTTGGGACTTTACTATATAAGGAGGGGTATTTGAGAAACTGTACCTCATTTATGGAATAGGTGCACATTTCGGATGGTGGTCAAAACATAGTTGCTTGATTCACAAACATAACTACATAGCCAAAAGCCCATAACTAATATATTAAGTCAATCATGTCCCTGACACATTGCACAACCATTAACGCCCACTTTTATTACCCTTACACAATCATGTTATTATCTTGTGGACAAGCCAATAAAATGGCTTGAAACAGCAATGGGACATAAATAAACCGGCCCCTGGCGTGTATTGAATGAACGTTATGGATTTCTGTGACGGCAGCCACAGGGATGTTGTTACGGGCCATGGGATCGACCTTTACAAACACTATGAAACACACCACTGTCAAGGTCTTCCAAGAGTTGTCCCTTTGAATGTGAATGACTCAAAGCACATCTACGGCTCCAACAATGGCGGTTCAGAGTGTCAAACTATGCAAATCTCAATTTTCAGGATAACCAAAAAGCCCATTCATTGAGGTATGAATCATCAGCAAGCTGAACAAGGGTCAAAAGAAACTTTTGCTATGAAAGTTAAACAAGATCTGAACCATGGCTTTCAGACCCAGTCTCCCTAACAATTTGCTTTATCAAGATCTCATCTTATGATGCATAAGCACAAAGACCCACCCCTAGAGATGTACAATATATCACTAACATATCAACATGGATCCAGTGTCTCAGTCTTAGTTGATGTTGCTATCCAATGTATAAACTTCATACTGAGTCTATACATATTAACTCAGTATTAGTTATTGGTATTGTGATATTAAACAAAAAAATTTTCGTATTGGCCAAAATTTCACTCATCTCCCATCCCCAATACCCGCCACGAAAGATCTACAGTCTTCCAAATTTAATGCACATTTGTCAAAAGGCACCGTTGTGCCACATCCAAATGATGAAGAGTTTTCTGACCGTTTTATCTTTCAAAAACCACTTAACCTAAATTGCTTCAGTAAAACACCCAGCTGTATTTCACTGGATAACTCATCAGTCCAGGGACTAAATGTCACATAAATATAATTACGATATAAATATTTAGTGTATCATAATTACACTGCCTTATCTTTATGTATTGCCTGATTTTCTAAATATTGCATCCGTGTATTTAACGGGATTAGAGTTATAAAATTTATTGCGACAATCCACATTTTGCAGATGGTTTTAAACATCTGTGAAAAGTTTGAGGAGAAGTGCATTTAATGCCAACAATGGAGTTTGGACGGCCATGTGGAAACAATTATTAATATTTCCGGACATTTTCACGTCAATTTAAAATTTTATACGTATGAACACTCGTGTGAATTTGCTGTATTCCTCATCAAATCCATGTGTAGGCTACACACAGGCACTGCTGCACTAATGTAAAAAAGACGCTCGTATGCATTCTGCTAACATGCTAAACATGAAAGTCAGCTGGGGTCTCCTCTTTGGGGATTGATACAGGACAAACAGTCACATTTTTTCTGGCTTTAACAGCTGCTATCATAGGTGCAACCGTTTAGGCTAATAATATCCTAAAATTATGGGTTTTGAAGGGTAATGTGCGATGTTTGAATTATACTGAATTAATAGGTAATCCAAATACAACAGGCTAATATTCCCTGCAGTGTGGATGTTATTTTCATAGTCATACTGCACTTTTTACTGCACAGAATATTTTTAATTCAGAGTTAGGAATATTGTTAATAATAAAGGTAAGAAAGTGTCATACACATGATAAAAATTGAACATCAAAACATGAAAATTACCACATCTATGAAAGTCAGAGTGTGTCATCATCGCAGCTACTTCAAGGTTCACAGAATAGTCACGATAGTCTTTGTATACGGGTGCATTTATGATACCTTCCAAGATTCAGCATCACACGCTGACAGAAGCCCCACAAATCTCATAAAGGAACATGCAATATTGATAATGTTAATACAGTATCTCCAAACTAATCAGGAAATGATGCAGTGGCGTGATGTGTAGCTGAGCATTGACATTATCACCACATACATGAATCGTTGTTCTTGCAATACATACATGATATGTCCAGATAACGCAAAAGGGTGACCAAAAGATGAGCATTTTCTGACCAGATGTGTCAATCTCACTTAAAACAGGCATCCAGAAAAAAACCATGGGACATCACTAAACATCACTACACAAAACAGATGGTTGGGTTCAATGAGGATGTCCTTTTAATTAAAATCATGATCTGCAGAATTTGCCAGAAAAGACTTAACTTGGGAACACAGAATGCCTCGCTGTCTGACGTCATGCAAGCCAGCAATAAACAATGTCATCTGGCAGAAGCGATTGTTGCTCGGAAAAACATTTAAGAAACCTGCTTCCAGAGCGATTGGTGTCAGTTTTACTGCAGTGTATATGTCAGTCATGTTTGCTTCTTATTAGACTTCGCCTGTCAATGACTGGAAGCCCGACTGGTACCTACAACACGAGCACAAGATTTTTTTGCTTTGTTACGCATCCTGTTAATTCCTGAGAAATAATATTTTTCAGACTCAATGTTATGACTCATGTAATCACGAAATACAATTGGTTGTGTCAACCGATTGCTGCATCACTAGAGGCGTACAGTGCGATGTGAATGGGTGCATAGTTGCATACAAATCCACTGAAATCCATTTAGGATAATCATTTAGGCCATAACTTTTGCTGCAATGATGTCTGAAACACACCCGTTTCACATTCTGATCTTTTAGTATTCCAGAGGTCTGTCTTCTGAAATTGACACTTCAATGGGGATTTTAAGAGCTTAGATAAGTGCTGTAATCATGAAATGGCTTAAACATCACAGCAGTCTGCTATAACCACTCATGAAGTTGAGGAGACGCTCTTCTGACCATCTTCAACAATGAAAATGTATGATCCACTAGGATTTTTTTTCAGTCAAAGTCATGTCAACTAGTATCCCTGGGAAACAGTTTTCAGCTGGGGCAGCTGTTTGTGTAACATTTTAGGGTAAAGCACAATCCTCACTGACATAGTTGACATTTTTTCCTTATTTTCCACATTTCAAATATCATAGCTCTGCTGAAGCTGGTTAGCTCACATTCGCCTTATATTCAAATGACCGAAAAGTTTACGTAGCACATTTGAAGTACATTTAGGAAGCCCAATTTTATCTGTAATGGATTTGCATGTTACCAGTTCTTCTTGATTCCACTCCTATCATTCAAAGGAACAGCTCTCTCTCTCTCGCTCTCTCTCTATGATGTATGTATGTATATATACATACATACACACACACGAAATCAGGATAAAATGCTATTACACTTTATTACACTATTTTGTCAGTTCTTTTGTTACACAATATTTTAACCATAACGTTTATGAAATAACCCTATGCTTTATCAGCAGCATACACCATATTTTTGAACGGGCATTCAATTTCTTCTTTACCGCGGAAAAAACGGGTGCACACGCCGGCACATCTTTTTCACATCCATTAATCTTTTTCACATAGAGATTGAGACCGCAACGTTTGGGTGTATTCCGAGACACATTAACACTGAGATACATGGTGAAATCAAGTACATGGGCACGGTGCGGGCTCCCGGCCCCTGAGGCTCGTTACGGTACCCGGCACGGTGCCGATCAGACGGGCTCCTGGCCCCTAATGTTGGTTACGGTACCCGGCACGGCGCCGCGCCTCCACAGCCCTCACAGCTGTCCGTGTAACGGTGCCGCGTCCTCAGACGTAAAGTTGCGCGGCTCGGCGCATCGCCGCTTTCGTGCTGGACACGGAAAAGTTCAGATTTACGTGCCTGCATCGCGGCTGGACGCTGCACATGTCCGCCAATGTGCCCGCGGCAAAAATGGTCAAATGACAGCGACATTACACCGACTTGACACTGAAATCCTCAAGCAAACTCGCCAACAGTCATCTCCTGATGGCCAAACAGCCCATGCATTTGAAAAGTGCCGGATCGCTTTCTGCATTTTAACACAATGATCCATAAAAGAATGAGCGCAATCAAAGCAGCGGCTGAGCAAACATAAGCATAGAAAAGGGAGCGTGTACCGTACCTCGGAACGCAGCTCGGAGACGTGCGATCTATTTCCCAGGTTGCAAAAAGGTTCATAGGCACTGGGATCGGACCAGAACCGGTCGAACCCAAGACGCCGCTTCCAGCCCCAGCACCGAGCACGACAGACACAGGAGCCGGGGCAGTGCCGCCGCCGCCGACGCTGCCTGGATTCAGGAAGGCGGCCCGGACCCCTCCTCTTTCCACAGCCGCCGCCATCATCGCCTCTCCCGGGTTGCAGCTCAAGCTGACAGTCTGGCGTTGTAGATCGCACACGATCCTCTCCCTAGTAAATCTGTCTCTCCCTCACTGGATCGACTCAGCTCAGTCCAGCCGAGGTACTCCAGACACGCGTAGGCGGGGCCTCTCAGCTAAAACTAACTACCATGCACTGTCATTCATGACCGCTAGGAGCGCTCTTTTTCTCATTTCTCTTTCAGCTGATTTACTTTTTTTCCTGCCGCCACCTTTATTTAAATTAACGCATTTTGGCCATTTAAACGTGATTCGTGTTTTGGTTCAAGGGTATAATGTTAACTGGAATATTGTTATTGCTAGTATATTTTCCTTTAGTCGGTGATCGTGTGTTTATTGTGTTATAACGCAGGAGAAAATTCTTCACCAGAAATATATGACTATCATTATTGTATCTAGATTTTCAGAGCGACAACTTAAAATCCGATTAAACGGCCTGATATTCAATGACTGCAGTGTACTGCCTTTGCTGCTGTCATATTTATTCAATACCACATGTTTAATAAAGAAGGCCATTTGCTTCTGTCAAATCCTTATCTGTGTGCCTGTTCATCTGTCCAATGAAGTAATGAAGTGTTTTGACCGTGCAGGGTCCCGGACACATTGTTAAGTAGCTTGCGATGGACATGCACAACGGATATTCCTTACCTTTTCATGAATACAACCACGGTCATAGAAAACCTGAACCCATCCGCAAACCAAGATTCAATGCCTTTCTGCTTGTCACTGTTAATGTGGAATCCCCTTTCAACGTATTCTCTTGCTACCGCCTCAAACGTCATTAATTCATTTGCTGTACTCAAAGGTTAAATGTAAATAAGTCTTTGCTTCCCTGTGGTTTTGTATGAGAGTCTATAGAATGAATTTTAATTCTATTCTTTGCTACCTGCACAATGTCCCTCAGTGAGGATGTTCAGAACATCAAAGCAAATCAATGTTACGTAATTTTATATAATCTTTTGTTCTAATAGAAATGCCACCACATAGAAGTTAAAAACAGTTATGACTTTCATTCACTCATCTTTCGCATTTTCCATACCCATGCACATGTTATATGCAAGATCACAGGGGCACAGCAGGGCTAAACAATACAGCACTTTGAAACCCGTAATTTCACAGACAATAAAACATAAACACCGACATGTTACGAGGCCGAATTACTGCATACATTTATATAGGTTATGTTTCTTAAATATCTAACACAATATTACCTTTAAGTATAAGGTTGGTGTGGTCCATTTTGCATATCAACCAGATAAAGTTTTTTTTTTTTTTTCAAATTAAAGAATGTCACGACTATTTGCACAGTTTGCAAACAGATTCAGTGCGCCATGGAATATCCGCCTTTTTAACCGTTCATAATGTTCTACCATAAGGCTAATTGCTAGTTATAAATGTATTCTTTTCAATCATGTTCTGAAAGGTATCTACAATTCATCTTTGCTTATCTGGCAGCTTTATAATAAAGCGTAATATTGTTCATTTATCAAGCACAAACAAAACAAAAAGCTTTATAATGAAATAATGAATATTTAAGTGGATGAGGTGCTATTCTGAACTTGGAATCATACCGTCCCCATTTTTGAGAACGTGGAACACCCCTTAAGGCTCTGTAACCATAGCACCAAAACACTCTACTCATTCATTCACGTGCAACTAATTTAAAAACTGTCAGGAAATTATTAATGGCTATTAATGGTTATGCACTAAATTATTTATTAAACAGGTTTGCATTGTCGATTGGGGGCGAAATGGAGAGCGATATTCACAGTCTTGGAGTAGCCTATAACTAGACGCAATGATACATACATGTATATTTGCGCAAACGTAATGTAAGTGACGCATTTGTGAACAACTTTGGATGCAAGCAGTTATAAATATCACAGATAATAAAGTTCATTAGCGGTTCTACCTTCTTTGCTTTCACAGGGTTACCCAGAGAGGGTTAACATCTCTGGATCAGCCACGCCCGTGCTGGACTGGCTTGAATGGGAGACGAGGCACCATCTGTGAGCGTGTGTGCACCAGTGCCTGGGCTTTTTCAAGCTGGCCTTCCTTTTGTTGTGACAGGTCGCGCACATATGCTTTGCTACGCCAGAGCTGCCTCTAAGTTAACGCCCTCTCTCTCCTGTATTATGTCAGCTATGTTATCGAAGTATGTTTTCTACAGAAATTGTACATCCAGTATACACTCACCTAAAGGATTATTAGGTACACCTGTTCAATTTCTCATTAATGCAAGTATCTAATCAACCAATCAAATGGCAGTTGCTTCAATGCATTTACGGATGTGGTCCTGGTCAAGAAAATCTCCTGAACTCCAAACTGAATGTCAGAATGGGTAAGAAAGGTGATTTAAGCAATTTTGAGCGTGGCATGGTTGTTGGTGCCAGACGGGCCGGTCTGAGTATTTCACAATC
>JAABNY020000040.1:13225583-13247353 GCA_015164015.2 Brevimyrus niger | reverse complement strand
CTAATGTTTATCAGTACATTACAGAAAATAATTAACTTTATCACAATATGCTAATTTTTTGAGAAGGACCTGTATATGTGCCTGATCCCCAGGCTGCCGCACGGCTTCACAAGCTATGTAATCGTGGGTTGTAGGTTTGAGGCTGGCCGTTTAATATTTGTTGGTTTTATGTTCTCCTGGGTTAATATTTGCACAGGTATATCTGTAACAGTTCTTTGTTTTTTGCCCATGTTCATGTTCCCTGTTCCTTTGGTTTCCCTAGTTTTGATTTTTCTTAGTGTTTAGTCCTTTTCATTATCTACTAATTGACCTCTCAGTGCCTGTTGATTGCAAATGTAGCCCATCTGTTCCTTGCTGCCTTCATGATTGGTTATGTGTCATGTTTCTCATCTGTCTCCCGTCTTAGCAGTGTGCCTACATTTGTTCTGTTCCTCCGTCATTGTAGTTGTTACTCCATGTTTGTAGCTGTGGTTGTATACCAGTTGTGCTCCTTATTTTGCTTTGTTCCCCTGTATTATTTTATGGTTATCTTTACTTAGTTCTTATTTTTCCTGTTTTGTTCCTGACCCTTCTTGGTCTCTTTATTTTCTGGTTTCCCCCTTTTGTGTTCTGTTTCATTAATAAACCCTTTTTGTTGTGAGACGCTCTGTGGCTCTTGTCCCTCTTTTCCCTCCTTTGTCATGCCTCCCAGTAACAAATGTATGAAGATCAGTCATTTTGTTAATTTATTTTATGCACTTATTTTATTATTTCTTGTTTTTTGTCTTTTAAAATGTCTGCAAACACATTGTAAACCCTGTGGTTAAAATTGTGCAATACAAATGAAGATTGATTTGCTTACCCACTGTAAGGCGGCAGTGGGTGCATCATGGGAAGCAGAGGGAATGCGACACCATGGATGCTACGACAGTCCATCTCTGGGCACATGCCCACTGTAGGCAATTTGAAGACATCAGTTAGTCTTTACAATTGTTTCTCTACCTGAACCTCGGTGACCTAGACAGTCTTTGTTTTTGCATCCTTCCAGGAACAGTCTGAGAGGGAGCAAAAACATGAACCATGTTGGGGTCCCCGAGGACTGAGTTGAGAAACACTAGCCTAACCACATATTTTCAGACTACAGAAGAAAACCAGTATTCCTAAATGAATTCTGCGCACTCACAGAGAACACGGAAAATTCATACAAACAGAGCAGGAATGGGATGTGAAACCCCAGTCTGACTGGGTTCTGGAATAATACTAGTGAACAGTTCTTCAACCCTAAAGACATTGTTATCTTGTTATTTGAGTATTGTGCTAGATGGTACATCATGTTGGTTGACTGCAATGGACCTTATTCATGTTATTAATCAGCAACAATGCCCCAATGACCTTCATCCTGTATCTTATACATACAGTAGGCTATATCTTAGGAATGTATTGGGATGTCTGACTCTTACTGAACTATGAAAAATGCTATCTGTAATTTATGAAAGAAAATAAATAAATCAAGGTTTATTGTGGTGATGCTGTACCGTATTTTTGATGTTAGTATTATTGATTTCAGGATTTATTGTACAATTGAACCTACATGTACATGGGTTCTGCCTCCACAGATTCTTCCATCCATCCATCCATCCATCCTGACTGCAAATCCAAAATATTCAGGAAGAAGAATTCCAGAATTATCCAAAAGGCAATATATGAATTTGTTGTGCACCAAGCCCTACTGAATGAATAAAGTAATGTGTAGTTTTGGGTGTTGGTGAATGTTAAAACAGTGTGTGTGTGTGTGTGTGTGTGTGTGTGTGTGAGAGAGAGAGAGAGAGAGAGAGAGATGGAGAGAGACAGAGAGAGAGACAGTGAATTGATATTCTTTTATCTTTCTTATTAGAAATTTCTTATTAGTATAATTATATTTTCTATACAGTATGTACTATGATGCTTGTGTCTGTACTGAATGAGTACATGCTTTTTTTCCTGATGATTCCATAATCAATACTGTATAACAGCTATTTACATAGCATTTACACTGTATAAGTAATCTAAAGATGATTTAAAGTTTACACCAGGAACTGCATAGGTCATATGCAAATATTACACCATTTTATACAACGGACTTGAGCATGCATGGGTTTTGGGATCCGTAGGGAGTCCTGGAACGGATCCCCCGCAGATACCGCTGGCCGATTCTGGTTCATTATCTACTATTTATAGTGATTCCCTGCAAGATATTTTATCCTCGCTGTGTCTGCAAAACTTTTCATACATAATATGTTAATACTATTGAATGTATTGATTCCGATGCATATATTGATTCAAACAAAATTATTCAAAGCAGTCAAAAAAAAGCCACCTTCATTTGCTGAAAAACTACTGGCTTTTAGTACTCAGGGTACCATTGTTTTCAGAATCATTACTAGGGATATTTATTCCTTAACATAGTATTGAATTGTGAGAGCACTAGTTAGTCGATGTGCCCAATTGCATCTTCGTGTCCATTTCTTGAACATTCTTTAACTCGGGGTGGTGTGTGGTTTAGCAGGCTAAGCCTCTCTAGCATGCTGCTGATTCAAGTCCCACCCTTGGTGGAATAGTCACACATTTGTGTGTCTCATGGAGCGCAAGATGGGGGAGGAAGAAAAAAAAGTGTTTCCCCACAGGGATTAGTAAAGGTTTTGTATTAAATTTCAGACTTAGAAATTAGAGAAAAATCCATTGTAGATCCCCTGTGCAGCATAAGTACATGGAAGACAGATGGATGAAGAAAAAAATCACCCAAATGACTTCGAATTTAATACTTAATATTCCTTTTGAATTTAATTACCATAATATTACCAAAAAAAGAAATTTGGACATTTCAAGGAAGGTTTGTAATCAGAATAAGACAAAGTGAACTAAGCAAACAAACTATGCCGTATGTAATGTTTTAACTCTCTGGGTAAATAACAGCCTTCAAATGTCAAAAAACCCTACAGGTGTGTTGATATACAATTAAACCAACTGTTGATAACATTAGTTCAGGGTCTTTCCAAATAAAAGAAAGATGAAAACATAAAATTTACCTAAAGCTATATTTAAAAGCTATTTGTGGTCCTAATGATGTGAAAACACTACGTGGAACATAATCCATCTTATTAGGCCATATTTCACAAGAACAAAAATCCTGAAGAGTGCACAAATAAAACAAGCTTTTTAGTCTGTCCAGTGAATATTTTAATAGCTAGAGTTGTGGTTAAAGGAGTGTACAGTAAACTCAGAGAGTCCTAATATGGGTCCAGTACAGAAAATGTAGGTCAGGAATCAGTGCCTGGTCCTCTAGTGCACCGTCTCCCACTGTGAGGTGGGGTGTAACGCTTCATCGCAGCTAGGAAGGTGCCTTTTGTAAGTATGGCCAGACTGAAACACTTATTAACTCATGTTTTCCTTTCAGTAGTGTAAGGGTATAGTGTTTACACAGACGTCAAACACAATAGTGAAAATTAAATTGCTCTCCGGCTCCAATTCTCAACCAGTCATTGCACAAGACCCGGACCTCAGAGGAAACAAGGAATCTCATGGATCACACGCTTCAGTCATAAAGGGATAATATTTCCGGAAAGTTTGTATGTAAGTAATCGACGTGCTCACTCACCTGTCTTTTCCCCAATTTGTCTGGTAAATACATTTTCATGAACTGTCACTAGTTTTATGTTGATGTAAGAATTATGTGATTAAGTAATTATGCACTTATTGTAATAACAACTTGAATGAATGTGTCAAATTAGTTTGCATAATTAACGTAATGTAAATTTACGTAACTGTAATTAATTTGTTTTGCTGGCACACAGCATTTGAATAATTTGAAGCTGATTTCAGATTAAGAAACAAATTAATATTACAATAATCATCTTTAAACATCTTATAATCATCTTTAAACATCACTTCTTTGTCTAGAATTTTCTGGGAGCGGTAATGCAGGCCTTCATCAGGTAGATGGTAATCCAACCTCCTCTCGCATGAAAATGGGTCTATATCCAATGTGGGATCTGTGGGCTATGTACATTATTTATGGAGTGCTGATACGAGCTCTTCAATAATGCGGCATAGCTGTGCAACAGAGGGGAGAAATATCAATAATTCACATTATATGTTTGGTGAGATTATGTTTTTATCCAAAGAAATACCTACAGCTCACTGTTTAACACATAAAACTTTTATGCACTTGGTTGTTTGACTGAAACTATTCAGGTTAAGCTCTACGTTCCTGGGGCCACAGTGAACCCACGCGGGCGTCTCGGCAGCCATGTGGCTTCTGCCGGTCCCCGTATGAACAACCCGGAAGTGTGACCATCAGTGACTGTGGCAGAAAGTCGGCTGCGGTCTGCCTACAGCAGATGCTTCACATAACTCACTTTAACTCCCACGTACTCTGTTTATGAAGCTGTGAATCTCCCTGTACGATCAGCGCTGCAGCCATGAAGGTGGTGTTCTTCACTCCTTTGGACCAATAAATTGAATTTCATCTACACACTTCCATGAGGAGCATTGTCCTCGACCCAGCAAATCACGCTTAGCAACCTTAAAAGAAGACTGCATATTTCTGTTTGCAGTTATTGCCTACAGATTGAATGCATATATTTATTTCGCTTAGTCAAAATATTTTACAATGCTTCTTTAAGCGTTTTTCTTTTTTTAATTATATAATAAAAAAAATAAACTGTGTTCCACAAGTATAATTAAAAAGAAATCCTTACCAAAGGCCAATAGCAAGGACTCCAGTGTTGTTCCAAGTCCATCATTTTGCTGAACATTAACGTAAAAACAATTTAACATGAAACAAGTGAAGTTGCTTTAAAGTGACCCTTTAATGTTACAACAGTTCAGGCTGCAATCCCTCCGTGTCTGTTTCTGCTCCTCTATTTACATCATTCATTTCATTTAAATTTAAGGTGCAACATTTTTTACACTCAACAGGTCTGTGCAATTGGGAATTTGTAATGACAAAGTGTGATCATTGCAAAAACCATGAAAGGTTCTATTTTTTTTTTCCAGATTAATAAACTTTCAAATAAACAAAAGTGGATGTGCTGTCAAAAGTGGGTACTGGAGACAAATTGGCTCATAGATGGTCTGCATTAATAATTATGTAGCTTCTGGACTGACATTCAATCAGGACAAATCAGTCTTCAGCTGCTGTTTTGCTATGATATAAAAACTGTGTTTGGAATTCCAAGTTGTCTGGATTATAAAACTGTCAAAAAATGTATTTCTATAATTTTTGGTATACACAAAAAATTGGAGAAATATTTATGTGTGTGTGTGTGTGTATATGTGTGAAAGAATTACATATAAAATACAGCATGCCATTTAGAAAGAATTAACTTACTGCATTTTAATGAACTGAGCTCTTTCATCTGTAATAATAATTACCCTGAATTTTAATGACACAAAACAATCAGGATAAACTAACTCACTACATTTAACCTCATTCTTTTTTTGTGCCTAAAGTCATGAACCACGTGTATTGTTAGTTAAATTTACATATTATATAAAAATAGATTTTTTTTTTATACCTGTTTGATTTAAAAAAAAAAAAAAAAAACACATAGTCCTCTTCACCTTCTGTGAATGGCCTTGATCTGCGAGGATTTCCAGTCTGGGAGGCCATTCCGTCTGTCACTATGTATTATGTGTCATGTGTGACCACACACAGTCACCTCAGGCAGGGATGTCAGGTCCTGAATAACCACCTGTGGTGGGGTGGGCATTGGCTGCAAATGGGGAGTGGTGTTCTTCTGCAGTTCTACGCCAAGAGCAGGGGGCACGTTTTGCATATGGGACTTGTATTGCACGAAACTGCAAGTCTTTAAGACAATAGCTATAAGGTTCTTTCCCATCAGAATTCCAGAAACCCTCATGTCCTTGTAGAAGATCAAGTTGCCGCCTCTTATTAAGAGGGTGATGATGTTGATGGTGACCAGGCTGAGGATGGGGTATAGCATCATCTTGTGGGGAACGATGTTGATGCCCTGCATGCTGATCTCACTCAGGGACACGCAGGGCAGGATCAGCAGCAAGATGTAACAGTAGAAGAACATCAGTCCCTCAGTCCACAGCGGGAGTCCTTTCTTCTGTGGCTCCCAAAGGTTGGCCTGAATGTCCAGAATGTCCAGGAGGTCCACCACCACCCAGAATAGCCGGTTGCGGATCTCCTCCTTTTTCTTGAATGCGCGCACGTATTCCATGTGGTCGATGCCCACCAGGATGATGTAGAGCACCGGCACCGACACAGACAGCAGGAGAGTGAGGGCCTTGCGGGCGATGGTGTCCAGGCTTTTGCGATCGGCCTTATAGTTCTGGTAGATGAAGTAGACTTTGATCTCCAGCACGAAGATATAGAGGAACCAGAGGATCATGGCATAACCACGCTTGGCTGTCCGTACTTCGGCGCCCACCCACACCGCCACGTAGCGTAGCACGATGAGGAAGCAGATGTCACCCACCGTCACCATGATGCACACACCGATCTTGCGTGGTCCTTGGTTCTGCTCCACCAGGTAGGCATCCATCAGTGCCATGCTGCCCATGATGAGGATAGTGGACAGGCACACGTGAGGCTTATTAGAGGGTGGGGGCGGCACCATGTTGGCGCAGGGGCTTGAGGTTGATCAGGCCGGTGGTTGGATGTTTAGATGGGCGGTCCTCCCTGGACCTGCTCCAGTGACTGGGCGTTGTAACCTACAGGGTGTGCTGTCCTTCTCTCTGCCCACACGCCAGCCGCAGATCAGGTGAACAGTGAGGGGAAAAACTTAGCATAGATTCTGCAAGGCTCAAAAAATAGACCACCTCTCGTAGCTTGTGCTTTTTTTGACCGATGTTACAGGGTAGTTGACATGGTTATTTTTTCAGCACAATAAAAGGTTTTAAACATGAAATATATTTAACCTATAGTGTAATACTAACATGCACAATGAGGGGCAATTCAAATATGTAAGATACTTACTCATTTCCTTTCTTTATTAATTAATCATTATGATATCTGGGGTGCTCTGTTCCATGAGAGAGTGTCCCGAATCAGAAATCCGCGCTTGTAATCCATAGAGACGCTTTGTCGGAAGAAGGTCCTTTTCCCTGATGAAGCGTTCCACGAAACAACCAAAAAAATTGCATTATTCAAAGTGCAAAGGAACTCCACAGGATTTATTCCATGTTTATTTCAGACTGAAGAAAAGGTGAATGATCAAGAGAGCTTCTTTTTCAACATTTACACAGAAAAGCCAAAGACGTGAGTGTTATCAAAACGTAGCTTAACTTTAATTAACAAGAAATATGTAAGGAAAAGTTTTTTTTTTCTTTTTTTTTTAGTTGGTGCCAATGACAGCCAACGACAGTCCTCAGGAAAAGAGTTTGTCCACTTTAAAGGTGCATCTACCTGTCTGTGTTGGAGTGTGGGCTGGGGTGTGGGTCTGGGTTCAAATGTAGATGACAGGGGAGGCTCCTCGACGAGCTTGAAACTGCCGGAGAGCCTCTCTGCTGTCTCTACAGCTCATCCTGGCTGAAGAACAGCCTCCCGTGACGATCATCGCTCCTGTGACTTCCTCAGCCCCCCCCTCCCTCCCCCCCCCAAATGCCACCCTGAGTTCCAAGCAGGGAAGCACCGCTACTGGATCGCTGACAGCCACGCAGCCCGCTCTGCTCCGCTTGGCCAGGAGCTCTGGGCCAGTGGAGTGAGCATAGAGTCCTGCTTTGTGCTTTCACTGCCCCCCACCTATCCCCTTCAGCCAGTGGCGTTTGTGGCGTTCCAGCTGAGGCTCTTTTTCATTCCGTCTCTGCTTTCTCCCCCCCTTGCCTCCCTCGTGTACTTTCAGGCATTGGCTGTCCGAGGAGTCCAGTCAGTGGTCCACAGCTGCGGGGAGAGAGGTCTGTCTCAGCACTGGTCCCGAGCCTGGAGGGGAAGAAGAGTCAGCCTTGTGTGGTCCTAAATGAATGCAAAACTCTCCTGCCTTCGTTTTTTTAGTCTTCTCTTTCTTTCTACCTGTCCCTTCCCTTCTTCATGACAAGTTTTACCATTGCCTACTATTTTACCTTGCCTTGATTTCGTGCAGATGTCAGAGGGAGGAGGGTTTTCTTTTTTTAAGCCATCCAGACTGTAGGAGAAAAGGGCATTAGTTTGGGAAGCAGTCCTCTGTGATGCTCTTCAGCCCAGGAGGGAAAAAACGGCAGGAGTGAGGGACTTTCGCTGGAGCCTTCCCTCGTGTGAGGGGGCAGTGAATCAGAAAAGACTGACTGAGCTCCACTGAGAAGGAGAGAGAGGAAGAGAGGGAGACGAGCGGGAGGGAGGAACAGGGATGTGGAGGGAGACTTTCTCCTTACTGGCTCAGGGAATAAGAGATAAGCACAGTAAGCTTCCAATCTGTACTACATAACGTGATTCAGAGCATCAAAGATTACCTAGGATCAGTATATAAATATTGATCGCTATATAAGTGATACACACACACACACACACACACACACACACACAGAAACCTAAATTATTTTTCACAGTAGCCTTCATGTGTACATTATATCAAGGTCATTGTTATTTTATTTTAGGTTGCATTTTGTTTCAGTTATTAAATAGCAGTGATTAACGGTAATGCGTGAGCCAAATGAAAAATCCCACGCAGAAGAATACAAATATGCAGATACGAAGGATGAAAGGAAAATATAAAATGTGCTTACTGCTTTCAATCCAATTATTTTTAAATGTGATGATCACTGACGAAAATAATGTGCTACCAGAAATATCAAATATACTATTAATTGAGAGTATTTTTTTTCTTCATTCAAACGGGAAAGTTTATGAAGATAAATAAGAATGTGAACATCCGTGTTAGAATTTATTAGGAAGTGGTATTAAGGGATTAATGCCACGTGTACAAGATTGTTTTACTCACGATACTTTTTCAAGGTTTTTTTCTACTTTTTTGCAAATTCAAGCATATTCTTTGGTTCGTGTAACAATTGATTTACAGGGTTTTCACGGTTGGGTAAACCATTTGAAACGCAGACAAGAAGCGCCCACGTGGTTATGGTCTGTCAAAGGTACGCAGTTGTGGGTGATGGAAGTTCGGATTATAATCATTATTCTCACCGGTCCGTCCCCTCTCCTTGTCTAGACCTACATGCATACATACATAAATACAAACAAACATATTTGCGCGGGTTGCGTACGTCCTGCTGTAAACCCAAGCGTTCACAGCCGCGTTAACCCTCCATTTTAGAGGGCGATTAGTTCATACAGAATTAGATTTTGATGTAGACTAATCCAGTCCCCTCGGCAGTTGATTTCTCAGCCATTACAACGGTGTCCAATTCACCCATTTCTTGCCCTCAGAGTAAATCAGGGACGTCCGGCTTTATTTGGAATGACAGGCATTTCTCACAGCTAGAGCAGTTCTGTGCATCTAAGTCAGGATCATTAGCACATTAATTTAATTCCCTTGCACCTTTCTAAAAGTTCTTGGTGTCAGCTTTAATTTATGCGGGGAATTCGGTTTGTGCAGAAGAAATTCGAGCGGTTCTCCACTGACAGATGTTTTGTAGCTAAATGCCACAGAAACCACAGGTTATTTTCTGACAACTCGATTAAGTTGCGGTAGGAAATTAGAACATTAAGGGTATAAACATTTCTATACAGATCCAATGAACATTCAGTGGTGTGTCTGGGTACTTTCGTCAAATCAATCGCGTACGTCCTTTAGTCACTGACGCTAATTTGCGGTGATTTTTCCTTGTGCTTTGATCTCAATCGATGCCAAAGTTATTTTTCCCCTGGCTGATTTATATTAAAAAAAATTATCATTTATATTTATATTTGCTTTATACAATATATAATGCCCAAAAATACATGTTTCTGTTGATTTCTTTTGCTGTCGCTCAGGTAACGTGTATATATTCTTTGTGCAGTTAATCTAGAAATATGTATTATTTAAATGAAATACCCTGCTAATGCTGAGTGGTATGCATTGTGTTTTTAGAATAGTTTTTAACATCCACAAAGCTGCTAAATGGCACTCATTGTAATACAAATCAATTCTTTGACATGCAGGCAACGATAAATAGCTAGGCCATGTGACGTACAGGATGACAGGAGACCAAATTGTGTGTCATTTCCTGTGATCTGTGCAAATGTGCCTTTTCTATCTTGCTTCTTTGTTTTATAGTAACCTATGAGAAGCTTATGACAATCCTGTGTAGGGAAGGTTTCTTTACTTTCAGATCACTCCTGTCTCTGCCCTGTCTGCCCTGCAGGTGCTGCCTTCACCATGCTGGCCCCTAACTTCTCGATCTTTATCTGAAGAATTGTCTCACTTCTATCCCCAAATCACCTGGTTCCGCTCGTCGTCCCAACCTTGCACGCTTTGACAATTATACTGTATATCTCAAGGTTGTTGGTTTGGTTTTAACTTTGCTATGGATCAGATCGGCTCCCCAAAGCACACAGAATACTCCCACCCTGCACGCCTAAATCAACGCCCAGGATATACAGCATGTCTGTACACCATTGTGCTGCATTGTAAGTCATGGTGCTCTAATATTCCAATTAGAAACTGTAGAATTGTTTAATGAATGGGGTGGCATGCTGGTGCAGTGATTAGTACTGCTGCCATGGTTCTGTGTGTGTGTGTGTGGAGTTTGCATGCTTTCCCCATATTAATATGGGATTTCCTCTGGGAAAATATTTGCAATATTTTGACAGAATTAAGTTAGTGTCCCAAGATTTTGTGAGCACTGTGTGTGCGGATATTTTAGCGTTTGTAATGTCATTCACCTGCAAGCACGCAGTCTGATATACTGGCCATACCCTCATTCATTGAAACAGAAGCCCCAGAAGACACACAATTTCCATGACGCTATCTAACACTATATTGTTGTTGATGAATTCAGTCTTTTGACTATCTCGGCACACACCCCTTAACATAATTTCCTCCTCCCCCAACTCCTTCCAAAGGACATGGGTCCACCAATGAGCTGAGCTGGCGCGAGAGGGAAACCTCGCCGTATCGACTGACTGTGTCACGTCAAGAGACATGAAGCACATTAAAATCTAATATTTCAAAATTAGCATATGTAATAAATCCGTAGAACACCTTGCCAATGTTATTCAGTTGATTTAGGAATCATGGGGTAATTTATTGGACAGCATTATTGCTGCATGAGAAATCAATCAAGAATTTCAAGTCGATATCAAATCTGCAAACAGTTTAATTTCTAAATCTTATTTGTAAAGTCAATCTACTGCCTTTTCCCCCCTTTTAATTATATGTCTAATTTAATTCCAAATGGCACACGTCATTTTGTACTGAACAACCGAAGGTAATTACTGTAATGGAGCAGAGAGCTGACTGTCAAAAGAATGGTTTTCACTTCTTATTATATGAAATGGACTGTGAAATCAATTTAGAGGTTGTAACATAACATCCTTCTGGCATACATGCGGTAATGCCATCCACGTGTTTACCCTTCGCTCCTGACCCAGTGCATGGTTCTGGTGAGCCTGGGAAGCACAGGGCACATGGCAGGGTGCACCACTGGTAGGATGGCAGTCCATCAAGGGGCATATGTGGGTTGTGGAAGGAGACCTCAGTGGAGACCCAGGCAGAGTCACGGATGGGAGCATGTCAGCTCCACAGACACAGAATCAGAATAAAATTCATAACACTGCAGGTGTAAATCCACTGTAAGTCCCTGAGCAAAAAAACAAAATGTCTGTTGCCCCCCGATCAATAAGATTGTTAATGTCAGGTGCCCATTTTTGGTGTATGGAAAAAAAAATGTGTATGATAAGAAAGGCAGGAAAATTAGGAACTTCATCATTATTTCTAAAAAGACCCAGACTGAGTAATTTATAATACTACAATACAGCAAAAATTTGCAAATCAATCATATTCATGCAAGTAATTATGGTTACCTGTCTTGTGAGAGCATGTACTGTAACATGGATGTGGATTTGGTTCATGTCCTAGGAAAAGTCTTACTGTAATACCCTTGAGCAAGGTGTTTAAATTGGACCACTAAGAAGAAGAAAAAAAAAGAGTCGAATTTGAATGAAGGAAGACAATTTCCACAAAGCATTATAGACCATGGCACAAAGGATAAGATGGAAATAGGGTAGATAAATCACATTAGCCGTGACCCCGCACCTCCATCGATTAACCAGAAGAGGAGGAATGGGGACATGCCACTGATCTTCCTGAATGTGCAAAGACCCGGAAGCTACTGGGGTTCAAGGCTAGGGAAGCGGCTACCAGTGACCCACAAACCCTAATGGAGCATAGCCCAATATGTGACCCCATGTCCACCTCCGCTCACTAATTTAAGAAAACATTTCATGAGTACGTGCCTTGGTCAATCCTGCTGATCCTGAGCTGAAAAGCGAGTTTTCATACTCTCCGGTCATAATGATGCATCCAAGTAAATCCGGCATGAATTGCAAAATGGAGGATTTTGTTCCTGCCACAAAATCTTATTAAACATTAGTAATAAACTGAATTAACTGCTATATGCAGTGTATATTGATTTGTGCAGATTTTGGTATGTTGTGGGGTGGGGGGGTCATCCACAAGGCGAGGTAGAGGCGCAGTAAAGCAGGACTAATCCAAACAAAAAAGAATATTCAGAAAATAGAGCACAGATCTGGGACGAGGAAACTCAAAATATTGGGAAAAAAAGAAAAAAAAAAAAGTAAAATGCAGACACAGTAGCAGAAATGTCTTAATACTACAGATGCAGAGGGCTCCACCCCCAGTACCTTTCACACACAACATTCTGCTCATAAGGTAGCAATGGCAAGTAGCCCAATTAGCGATGGGTTATTTTTTGGCATGTGTTTTGTGGTCAGTCACCTCAGATACACAAAAGTAACACCGAAATCTAGCCCTTAGCAGTGCTGCCCCCTCTGCATCACAAGTTTTTATAGGAGGATCACGCCAACATAATTTTTGCAAGCTACACCGATCGGCCATAAAAATTGAGCTGTATGGCATCACAATTATTAATTTCAAGCTTGCACATACTGTATGTATAAGGGCACAATTACTGAGTAATAACTAAATAAAAGATTAAATTACCGCATAAATACCGATTTATACCCCTGCAAGATAAGCTCTATTTACTCTCGACTCGGAAATGGCAAGGAATCACACAACATCAAAAATGTAAAATATAACTGATCTATTATTAACGATTCACCAGGCCATGACAACACTCCTGGGTGGACCACCGCCACAATTTACACACCAAAATAAAAAAAAGCAAGCAATTAAGTAAAACACGACACGCTTGCCAATATGAGTCGTAAAACTAAGTGTACATGCTTAATGCTTGCACATTGTGTTTCATCAACAACCATGAACCTTCCCTCATAAAACAAACTCAATTCACACTTAGTCAAAAATCTTAAAACTAACATATATCATCAGTGGAGGCAGGAGCTGGAAAGGCCATCGCCTGTTCAAGAGCTCGTGCACAATACACTCTTTATAGTACAACCGAAACGCCTGGAAACGAGTACAACTTCCAAAAAGTCAATAACAACACACAGCGTCCGGGGAGGGGGGTATTTCTTATACACAAGGAGTCTCAAGGTGCACCATAATTGGCTATTGAGGACAAATCTCTCACATCAGTGGACCGAACTTAGTCATATGGAAAGTCAATAAAATAAAATACTGCCCCCCCCACCACCATAACCCTTAAGCTCTGAATACCTTTCATGTATACTTACAACCCCCACATATTCAGGAATACCACGGAATACCAGTATACGTACATCTACTTCCTAACTACCTTCTTTTAAGGGGGTGGGAGGGGGATGTACAAATAAGAGAATCAAAATGCTTCTGACAGGCACCAGCACGCCAAGCTTAAAGCAGCTTTGGTGGTTAATGATGCAAAAACTTGAGTGTGGAAGGAGTTTGGTGAGGCTATGGAGAGGGACTTTCGGTTGGCCTTGAAAAGGTTCTGGCAAACTGTCAGGTTTGAGGGTCTCCTGAATCCCACTGATACACCTTCCTTGGAGTAGGTAGAGCTGGAAGACTCAGAAGGGGAACTTGCCCATCTCTAGGACTGAGGTCAATGAAGTCGTCAAAAAACTCTTTAGGGGAAGAGCTCCAGGCATGGGTGACATTCAGGATCGCGTCTTTGCTTTTTATGGATGATGCGGTCCCGTTGATGCTGTTGGCCAGTGACTTGCAACATGCACTGGGCTGATTTGCAGCTGAGTGCAAGGCGCCGGGGATGAGGGTCAGCACCTCCAAGTCTGAGGACATGGTTCCTGACTGGAAAAAGGTGGATTGTCCTCTCCTGGTGTGGAATGAGTTGCTGCCCCAAGCAGAGGAGTTCAAGGGTGCTTTTCCACCGCACAAAGTATGGTACTTTCGCTACGGTACTTTTGGTACTTTTGCTTTTCCTTTGACTTCCAGTCAAGAACCAGTACCGAAAATTCCAGTACCAAAAGTGCCAAACCAGCTGGGGTACTTCTTTGGTCCTCCGGATCCACTGCTCCTCCGCATCAAAAGGAGCCAGTTGAGGTGGTTCCAGGCATCTATCTAGGATTCTTCCTGGACGGCTCCCTGGGGAGGTGTTTCAGGTATGTCAAACCGGGAGGAGTACCCGGGCCAGACCCAGGACATGCTGGAGAGATTATATAGCTCAGCTGGCCTGGGAACACCTTGGTATTCCCCTGGTGGAGCTGGAGGAGGTGGATGGAGAGAGGGAGGTCTGGGCATTCCTGCTTAGACTGCTGCCCCCATGATTCTCAAACGGGTCCTCAGGGACCCCAGGACACTCCCATCTCCCTACCAGACAGTCCATGTGCATCAACAGTTATCATCTGGTGGGGAAGGGGGTGCATGATCCAACACCAGATAAGCAGCAGAAAATGGATAGATGGATGGATGGATAGATTACGCCCAATTTCCCAGTGAAAAAGTTAGAAGACATGACTAGAATTTTGTCTGTTTTTTTTCAGAAAAATTACAGCTCAGGTCTGGCAGAAGTGATGTCCAACGTCACCTACCAATGTGCTGTGCACTTACTGAGGCCAATCACTGGTGTCTCCCTTTTTTGGGACCAAAAAACCCTTTACATTTGTAACCTGTTACATGATGGGAATCAATCAGCCTCCCTTTATGCAGCCAGAAAGACATGTCACACCTACTTGCAGGAGATCCAAGGACTCTTGATACAATTTGACTCAGATACCGAAAGCAGTTCTGCGTCTGCTCCCACATCTTCACGAGATAATCAAGCAGGCACTTCCCAATTTTCCCTGCAGCAAGAAAGAACTAGAACAACCTGTCAAAAGTAACATAACTCATAACTGTAAACCTTGCAGCCTAGGAGCAAATGAAGAATATTACACCAAACTTCCCCCTAAGCAGCAGCCTCCTCGATTCCACCCAGCTAAGGCTCTTTATCCCAAGAATTTCAGTTGATTCTATCAAGGCTCCTGCAATCGTGTCCAGGATATGTGATTGGAGTGATGATGGATTGAAGAATGTATGTTCTCAAGGCTGACTGTTTCTGTAGTGGAATTTTGGTGATTGATCACCATGGTAACTTAGTCACAGTTACTCAGCCATGTTTGGTAGCTCTACCTCCTAATGGATCATATTGCATTTCTGAAGATTCATTTGCAGTACGGATGACCACGAGAAAAAATAGGCTGATGATTTTAATTTGAAACAGGTTATAACATTTGAAATCAGCTCCAAATTATTCTTCACAAAGACCTTTAAAGTCATTGTTTTCAAGGGATTTGTATCTATAACATATTAAAGACCAGAGAAAAAAAAGCAGTAAGACTGATATTGATTCAAGTATTATTCCAAGTTGTGGTGAGGTGGGTCACCATGACAACAGGTGAGACCTAAATGACAGCCCCATGTATTAAACGTCAAATTAAAGAAGTCAGGCAAACAAATAATGGAATCCATGGAAGTGTAACTGCAAAAATATCATTATGGTATCATTACAAACAGGAAGACAGCTGTGCCATAGAAGGCGCCCACTTATAATCACTTTACTTGACAGGCATCACTTGAAACATTAGGAGGTGGACACACTCAGTCAGTGACATTAATGCCACACATCATCCTCACCATGGTCACATGACCAGCCTAATGTGGCTGCTTTCTGCATGCATATATGCATTTCATTGACACTATTTACTGAAACAATACATTTGCATTCTGGAGCTGGTGCGTCATGGAAATGAGAGAATTTGTCAACATATGGGACAAACAATACAGTGTTTCAACCAGAACCAGCGATAGTAGCTATAAAATTACAAAGTGATAGTGTATCCTATATTTGTTTAGTACATTTATTCTTAAGCAGTTACACAAGTTACAGTGATGTGCAATAGTTTTAGGTAGTCAAGAAAAGTATGTTTAAATGATAGTTTTGCACACAACTATTATTTTAAGTCTTTTAAAGTGTACCAGCTTTGCAAAATCTCTCCTGAAGTCACTCCAGTATCTAGCAACTATTCAATATACCCACATACTTTTTTTTTTAATCAATCAATCAATAACTGAACTGGTTGAGCAATTTTTAAAATATATACAATGGCTAGGGTGCCCCTGAAGAGAGGTTTGTGAACCAAAACACAGTTTATCGTACATATTATATAGTATATGTATATATTACAACAAGATATCAGTAACTTTTAGGAAAACAAAACAGCTTTTATCGTGTAACTGCTAATTTGCATATGTTCTAAAGGGAAATGTTTCTTTTGCTGAAATATACAATCACTGCCCAGATAAATAGCTTTAACCTAAGACTGTATATGTAATCACTATTTCTTTAAGGTGAACATTATCATTTAAGAAGTACTTTAGTGTGCAAAAAGCAACCAACCAGAAAATATTTTACGAGGTTAAATGTTTCATATTCAGAATCAATTCGAACATAGAAATATCGTTTTTTTTCCCCTTGGTAATGTAAATGTAAATGACACTGTTACAGGGAGCAGAACATGAACTATTACTGTACCATCCATGAGAGGGGAGAAAGGGAGCCATAACCTAGGGAAATGATCGGTCCCCCCCAACCCCGTTCAGCAAATTTTATCATGGTATTGGGATACTACCCTCGATATTACTTGGTATCCGATCAAAAAGAAAATCAATGATTTTGGCCATCCCTACCTCATAACGTGGTTATGAGTGAGTAATCGTAAATATGTGGACTGACATTCTTCCCTGATTGCAATATAATCTTGCAAAGCAGTTCATAGCCAGATTGATATCTTGTACAAACTATACATTAAAAACTTAAATCTTGCATGATTCACAAAATGTTAGCCATTTTTTCCCACACAGATGCTTAATTCAGTCAGGCTGAGGGTCATTTTCTATTGTCAAAAAATGATTCCACATCAAGTTTTTAAACCAAATCTCAAATATTCTACAAGAACCAGCACTTTGTGTACAAAAGCAAGATAAAGCCTGTAAGGAGAGCCAGCAGCTACACCGCTAACCTGCTACATGCTGCTGATCCACTTCGCTGTGAAGGCATCTCCACTGTCATGGTCTGGACTCCCATCGCCTGCCGTTTCTTGCCTGTAATTGTCACTGACACCCTTTAACTTAAGGCCAGTCGAAGGAGGCTGTAGCTAAAAGGTACCATTCAGAGATGCTCCTGAAGGGCATTAATTGAAACAGGACAGCAGATAAAGTAGAACTGAATCAGTGGACTGGGACCATGAAAAGACAGAGGCTGATGTTCCTGGCCAGTCACCAGCTCCACCAGTCATATATTAGCTGGAGGGAAGCAGTGCATTTGCATCATATATTTAACATAGTTTGAGGGAAAAAATATAAATATGTCAATAATTATTTTGACTTATGATTGTAATAAACGATCTTACGGCAGGTATATTTATTTTCAAACCCCTAATCTAGGAGGTGTTTGATAACAGTGCAACTCACTGAGCCAACTTGCTTCATATACACAGCTGTGGAAGAAATTAAGAGACCTCAGTGACGTTTTTAGTTTCACTCATTTCTCAATTTATGGGTATGCTTCTGTGTAAAATGCACGTTGTTTGTTGCTAACTCCAACCTTCTTTGGATTAAACCGGGGTTTAAAAATCCAAATTTGATTTCAAAAATGGAGTGGTCTCTTAATTTTTCCCACGGCTATACTGTATATAGTATAAACATATTGTGGGTTATTAGCCTAATCAGGAAAAATATAAATAGGCTAAACGTTGCATAATGATCTTATTAACATTGGGCTACTGTTAAAATAGCTTGCACAGACATCGGGGGAATGTCAAATCAATATTCAGTAGCAATGTCTCTGTGACAAATAAATGCTTTCCTGGCAGATTTTCAAGCGACACGGAGATGTCATTCCCAGGGCTGTCGGAGGGGCACAGATACCCTGACAGATTCAGGGGGCCCAGCACTTTACAGGGGCCCTTGAATAGGAAAAATGATAAAATTATATAATGTAAGGGGGGGCCCAAGGTGATATTTTGTATTGGGGCCCAGAATGTCTAGCAACTCCCTGAACGTGCTGCCTGGGTAGTTATATTAAATTTAATGTTGCTGTCGTGACACAGTGTGAGACAATACAACTGTAATCTATCACTGTCCCTAATATCATCTATTCATTGTGCCACCATGAGGTCGAATGATGTTAGATCATAAGCAGACTATTTGAGGAACAGGCTGCATTTGTCCATTATTATTTTCACACAAGAAAATAAATTTCAATACTTAATTGCTTCATTTAATTTGAAAAGGTAGTTACATTATTGCTGCCAAAAGTAATGAAATTACAGTTATACATTACTTTGTAACACACTACTTTGTAATTCATTATTTTGTAACACATTACTACCAACACTTCTGACAACTGGTAACAGCAAGGGGAACAGATGGCTTAATGTGTAGTTTATTATAGGAATTTTTAAATGGTACCATATCTGAGACTGGGCAGTGTTTCTGAACTTGGTCCTCTGGGACCTGGCTAGGAGCTGGGAGGGAGCAAAAACGAGGACTGTCTGGGGGTCCCCAAGGACTAGGGTTGGGAAACACTGCACTATGGAACATAATGCTAATCTTCAGATCACTGAGACTTCAGAGAAGGATATAGCCTTTGATATGTATCAAAGAAAATATTCTGCATGAGAGTTACTGTATATACAACTCGGTAAGCATATGTCAGTTTCAGAAAGCATTTAGAAAGTTATGTGTTACTTATCATCTATAGCTGGTCAGTTAAAATGGGTCAGACATGAATGAGTTAAGATGGCTAATGCTGCTTTAGAATGCTGCATGTAAGCGGGGTCTTTCTGTGCTGCCATTTTTCCAACACTTGGGTGCATATTTTTGGTATGGCTACATGAACAGCAGTCACGTGACAGCCAAAGTGCAAAGGTAAGTTTTGTTAAAGTAAGAATGTAATGAAGTCACATGACACATTAAGCAATGGAGCATCAAAGTCACATGACACATTAAGCAATGGAGCATTAAAGTCACATGACACATTACACAATGAGGATTAGACTCTCTGAGCTTTTAAAATGAATGTGTTCAGTGCATATCAAAGTGCATATAAAGTATACGCTGCATATCTACATTAACTTACAAGAATGCCGAGAAATAGATGTTTGTTGCATTGTACCATTGCTCTGTATGGCCAGTAGTATCATATTCATTTTTTTCTCAGTGTCTTTTTCATTGAAAAATTAAAATCAGCTTGGAATGTAAACTATTCCTTTAGGGGAAAATGAAACTAAACTGCTTATAAGCACAAGATCTTAATAAAATGTGTGGAGTTTAAACTTAAGCCCATCCAATTTTTTTTTATGCTTTTCCAGTTCAGGGTCATGGAGGGTCTGGAGCCTATCCTGGAAAGTGCAGGTACAAGGTGGGGGATGACTCAAAATGGGGAGCCAAACCATCACAGGGCACACTCACAGGCAGCTTGGTGACTCCAATTCATCTCAGCATGGTTTTGGGCTGTGAAGGGGAAACCAGAGGAAACCCCACAATGACACATGATAACATGCAAACTCCACACACATGGAGCCATGGCGGAGATCCAGACCCTGGTCCCAACAGGCCTACCACTGCGCCACCAGGCCACCCAGTAAATTGCTATATATAATTGTTTCTCATCACAACTAAACACGCCTGACCCGGACACCTGTTCGGACTCTGGTTGGATTTACTTCACGTTCTTTCTGAAGTAGATATTGTGTTTTTCTTTCCATGTTCTGCTGACCTTGTTTCCATCCAACCCCTAGGTACCCAGGAAAACTGAAAATACATGCATTTGGCCATCTTTCTGTCAAATCGTTGTATTCACTGTGCTATACAAGACATTCACTGAGCCCATACAGCTACCTTAAGTTTTTACAAGTCACAAGAATGTTTTTAAGATTGTGTGGGATTTCATTTAAAACAGCCACAATGTGTTTATTGTGTACAGTAATTAACTGTATATTACTGCGGTAGCATAGCCTCATTGATATACAGTACTTATATGTCACAGATTTAATCAACATAACACATGGCACTAAAGCACACTAGCTGCAAGCTGTGAGTGTTTAGCACTTCCTATTTTTGATTAATTAAGTAGATAACTTCAGGATGCTATGACTATAAAGGTCACTTTGGTGAATATTATAAAAATTAAATTATAAAACTTTGTTCTCAAAATAAATAACCCAAAGAAACTTTAATTTCTTCCATGGCAACATCTGTTTCTATTAATCTGCAGTCATTTTATAGCAATGGCGCCTTACATTCCCTCAGCTGATGCAAAGTGACAGCAAAAACAATTTGAAGAACAGAAGTTAGAAAATGCAATAGAAAGCACAGAATAAGGAATCAGCAGTTACAGTGCCAGAAGGTGCAGGCCATTTTGCCTGAGCTTGTAATGTAATTTCTGAAATTTTACTTTCAGGAGGCTCCACCGTGATTCCGGTAAGGTCTGCAATTTCTGAGAATCTCGATGAATCTCTCAACTGGTGCTGGGATCTAGATTTTCAAATGGGATTTTTAGTATTTCTGCATGGCCAAGCATGAGCTTTACAAAGTAAATTTGTATAAAAGTTGTATAATTTGTCAAATGATTACATTTATTTAAAAAATAAAATCCCTTAAAGAGATCCATACTGGATTATTCCCTGCCTTGTGCCCATAACCCACAGTATAGACGTCGGACTCCCTTCGTGACCCCTGATAGGACAAGTGGTTACAAGAAATGGATGGATAACCATAAAGAGGCCCTAGATGTCTCCATCCATGGCTCAGAAGCAGTGTTAGCTAAGCACGCCGTTGTACTCTGACAGGCAGGAATATCTGGGCTTTAATTTTACACACTGCAGTTTTGTGGTCAGGTCCTGCCTGCAATCGCAGCGCGGACCCACTGTGTCCTAGATTACTTCAACAGCCTGACTGTGACACTAGGTGACCTAAAAAAAAAAAAGAATCTCCTTGGTCTATTTTGTTGGTTTTAATAGTAAACAGTCTGTCTTCCTAAAAAATAGTCTCCAGAAATACCCCGGTAGCTTAGCAGTGATGATGCAAGAATTTGACAAATTAATACATAATACAGTCAAACCTCCTTTATCCGGACAGAGTGGGACCGACGGATGCCCGTAAGAAATGCCCGTGATTTAAAAATACATGAACAGTATAGTACAATGTACATGTGTACACTGTAGGGGCTCCTACCTTTTAAGGCAGAATTCACTTTCTGTTGTCTTTGCACATGCGTGCAGGTTTATTATTTTA
>JAABNY020000040.1:13206229-13221663 GCA_015164015.2 Brevimyrus niger | reverse complement strand
AACCCAGGCGAAGACTCGAACCCAGGTCCCAGAGGTGTGAGGCAACAGTGCTAACCACTGCACCACCATGCCGCCCCGTGTCACGATTCATTATGATGAATTAACATGATCAGTATGTAACTAAGACTTAGTTTGTGATTAATGAATACATAAGTACGAGCATAATGCAAAATTATTTCTGCCCCCACAAGTAAAGTGTTACCGGAGTTCTTGAATATAATTTCAATATTCTTAAAAATAAATAGCATGCAATAACAAACCTTTCTTCCACATCACTTTGTCAAACCATACATGTTTTATTTTTTTCAAAGACATATTCAGCAAGTGTGTGATAAGCATTTTGGCTGTCTAATGTGCAGGATTTGGTAAAAATAAAAATACAGCAGTGTCATTGTTCTCCCACTGAAAAATGTTGGTGTTTCTGTCAGAGAGTGATTAAACCTGCAGGATTCCTGTGAGGCCACTCTACCAGAAAACTCAGATAAACACTAACAGGAATCTGCTCCCTAAAGATGACAAGCCAGCATAATCACTACAGACTGCAAGGCAATGTGAAAATATGCCAGGCTGATCCTGAACGGTAAGCCTTGCAGGATGGCTTAAAATCCTTATTTATGTCTTTGGTTTGAATACATTCTACTACAAGAAAATCTCTTGACTCACTGAGTAAGAGGTGCTTTTAGTCATGGTTTATTCAGAAGTATACAACATTTATTAAAGAATAGGCACTTTGCTAAAAACTGACAAAGAACGTTGACCAGATAAGAAAAATAATCTTTAGGTTTAAAAAAAAGATTCTCAAGGAACTTACTTTTATCTCATCTTATCCCTTATTTTATATAAGGATGATTAATGAGATTACTACTTTGCCCTGATTAGTTATTATGCTATAGGCATATACAGTACAAAGGATTAGTTTAGAAGTTGAATATGAAACATTTTGTCTTTTACAAAGGTGGTTCTGTGAGATCCATGCTTCATTTTCTTCAGCCCAAACATCAAAAACATGATACTTTCTTCAAATCTCTTTTTAAAGTATTATCTCATATTTACAGTCATATCTAAACTCATTAATATAGAGTGTAAGCAGAAAAATGTCAGGGCTAATATTAAGCATAAGGTAAACAGACTATAATCTAAAATAACACCATTGTTGCTGCTATTTTCAGTTAAATTAAATGTCAGAAAGTCACTGTGCTTCAATGACTATAACAGCCTGTCCTGTCTTATTTCACATTATTAAATGATCTCATTTCGCTTAACGATTTGAAGCTCTAGCCTTTAATCAATTTCTCCTTCTTGTCACGGGCTACTCTAAATTAAGTAACATATAATGCTGGCAAGTTGATGTCAACCCAAGTAACCATACATGTAGCTATTCTCCCAAATGTTCTTTCTTATGTCTGGGTCAACAGACCTCCAAATGCCATGTTCATTGCTGATATAACTGAGTCCATCCAAATAGTTGTCTTTGTAAATTGTCACAACACACTGCGAAGCAGGCACAGGGGTCTGGAATATCATGTGAACATGGGATTTTATTAAGATAAGCAGACTGGGAAACATGAGAGGATGCTACCGATGTTATTGACTGGACTAGGGAAACAGACTCTGACACAAAATTAAATACACCTCAATAATCACAGGACTTGAAACAGCTGGGAACATGGGGATTCCACATGAGGTAGATAGGGGGGCGTAGCACATGGAAGGCTCAAGACGATCAGGGCATGCCGTAAATAACCTATTATCGAGCATTATCGTTCCATTACAAAGAACAAGGTCTTCTCTTTTTCTCTTATTTATTTTCTATTTCTTTTAATGTTTCATCAATCTCTAGTCTATCATGTTTCCTGTTCCTCTGCCATCCAGCTTGTACGTCAGCTCTATTTCTATGTACGGATTTAATCTTCATTGAGTCATTTTTATCAGAATCTTATGGACATGACACAAAAGAAATTGCATAATGTAGTCATGTCTAGTCAAGGATGTCAGTTCATAATTGAGCTTTCAAACTCAGGAAACTTTAATGCAAGCTTAACTCATACAACAGATATAGAACAGAGTTTCAAAAGGGACCATCTACCATCAAACATAGCTGTGGCCTAATCATAAATGATGTGTCTGGACACAGAAAAAAATCTCATTTTTTTGGTCTTTATTCCCCAAATGCGCTAATTTAAAAACAATATTAATATGTATAATTTTGAGGGTTTGAAATAACTGCCGTACATAAATGATTACACGAAAGGAAAATTAGTTCAAGACCTACTACAATTTGATTTAATGGACAGGTTACATTAGACGTCTATAGACAACCAGCACATAATAATGTGTAAATAAGATACAATATATATAATAATATCTAACACTTTCTAACCAAGATACAAATCATACACCTAATGCACAAACGAGCACAAGATGTACCACAAACCCCCACCGCCAACGATAAAACAATCATAGTCCTACACCCACCAGGCCAGCAGTCAAGGGACACCAGCCCACAGCCACCCCATACATCAACTGGCATGCGGGCAAATTAACTGCCGCATCAATTAATGCACAAAGCAACTGAGAACCATCACCCACCAACAGACAACCCACCAAGCGACCCCACTGCCAGCCCACAGCAAGCAGCAGGAACCCACAACACATCCTGCACCAATCCACGCAAAAACCCATCAAGAGCCACGGACCAGTCAAGCACCACCAATCCCATGATCCCCCAGCAGAAAGTGCCACCCTGGACACATTTTGTTAAACTTCCCTTGTATCGTTACGTCAGTAAAGTACATTGGTTCACGAGAAAACATACATACATGTAATATATTTTTACAACCATTCTAGCATGAGCTCGGAAGAAAGCATTTCAAAAGATAATCATCAACTCAATCCAGCACGTAACCTGCGTGTTAGAACATACAAACCTTGTGCCCACTCGGTCATCTGTCCCCCCTCTAAATTAAACGGAAGCACACAACATTAACACAGCTTACTGCATGTTAGTATCCACAAATATGGGAGGATTCCATCCACCAGAATACTCTATTCCTACTAAATTACTAAAAAATGGCCTTAGGTAAAGTGTCACCAACTTCATTAAATACATCTTGGTTGTCGATGTCTTGTATGTATATTGTATTACTCTGTGCTGAATCTTTGCTGTTCCATCTTTAAATATTTGCCCACTGATGTCCTTTAGCCCACCCAGTCAAGACCAGAACTTATTTTTAGTGTCTTGGGTCTTTTGCAGGTGTTGTAATATCAGTCTTTGCCTTTCCTGGTAGCTTTGGATTCATAATTTCTGAGTACTTTTGCAGAGACCAGTCTGCCATGGGTGATCCTGATTGAAGTGACAATCTGCTAGAAGCACATAGCTCTTAGCTGCCCTGATGCATGCGGGTTTCCTCACACCGATAAATCATAATGCATTATAGCTAATATAATTTTAATCAAACATGATTATGAATGCACACATCAGTACCTGCATTCTGTGAAATCAGGACGCATTTGTCTCAGATTCTAATGCAATAATGAGACCTGAACATTAACCCAAATACTTTTAATCTGCCGCTCATTAATTTCATTGTGTAAATTTCTACCTATTTTTTTCTCTGAAAAAAAGTTAAACCAGTTTATATAGCTAATATCCAGAGCAGTAATAACCATTTACAAAATCACGATTCCTCAGGGAGTGTATGGCACCCCGTCTATTTTTCATTTTTATGTTGGTCTGGCATTCATTGACCTTTAAAAGAATGTATATAACCATCAAAGAAACACACA
The DNA here is from genome assembly GCA_015164015.2 of Brevimyrus niger. Classification (NCBI taxonomy): domain Eukaryota; kingdom Metazoa; phylum Chordata; class Actinopteri; order Osteoglossiformes; family Mormyridae; genus Brevimyrus; species Brevimyrus niger. The sequence goes on along the minus strand of JAABNY020000040.1, from coordinate 13,217,877 downwards.
TATATAGTGTAGTTCAGATACACATATTTTCCACTTTATATTAGCCACCCAACCATTGTTATCTAGAAATATATTGATGTGACCTTCACAATACTGCATGAGGAATTTATTACTGGCCAATTCATATTCATTGATGTTCAAGAACAATTCATTCACACAGCCATTAACTAAAGGCAATTTAGAGTTGCCACTTCACCTGAGTTACACTTGGGGCTGCACTTCAGCCGTGTCACATGACCAGCACATGACCAAATTTTGATGTCACGAGTCTCAGGCTTCCTGAGTAGAGTGACTGGTGAATCTAATCCAATGCTAAACACCCTCAATGGGCAATATCTGTGTTTGTGTATCGTTCACATGGAGGTGTTAATAAAATTCAGTGGAAATTAGGATTAAGATTAGATTAAGTTTTATGACTTCAATAACTCTATTTTCAGAAAATACAGATTCTTTATGCAAAAAAAAATCTCCATCCATCCATCTATCCAACAGGAAAAAATTTGTATTGTTTTAATAATAAATCTGAAACATTGGCCTTAAATTAGAATTACACAACTAAGTACAGATTACCTTACAGAAAAAAATATGAAATGTCATTTTACTACAAGCTGATATGCGCTGAATTAAATTTTTCTAAAAATGTTGTGATTAGCTTATCTATTTAACCTATAATCAGTCTGAAAAAAAAAAAATCTAATTTATTTTCTTATCTGTATTTTTTTTAAATAAAACTATCTTGCCAAAAGATATTTTTATCCTGCATTTACTTTCCCTTCGACACAATCATGAGAGTGAGTCAGGTGACCAGTTTTATGACTTTACCTTTTTTTTCCCCAGCTAGCCCCGTCTCTGTTGCCATTTTTTCACACTTTACCAAAACAGGTTCTTTTTTCTTGCCAAAGAATAACGTTTAGTTTTTTCCTGATGTTGACTTCGTAGTTTTTAATGCAGAGTGGCAGCAGTGAGTGAAGGGGAAGGTTTGGACCCAAATGACCCGCTTTGGCGATCCTTAATGGGAGCGGCAGAAAGACGACAAAGATTCTTTGATTCCTAGTTTCCTACTAAAGCTGAGCGGGAGGAAGAGGTTGAAGATGCTCAGCTGGCTGGAGTGTTCATGAACATCTTCAACTTCTCCCTGTCTGTGGTTCCTGCCTGCTTCAAATTGACCACCATCATCCTTGTACCCAAGTCTTACACAATCACATCATCGAATGACTGGCGGCCAGCTGCCCTAACCTCCATTGTAAGCTTTGAGAGGCTGGTCAAGGACTTCATCTGCTCTACACTCCCTGATTCACTGGATCCACTGCAATTTGCATAGTGGACACAATAGGTCCACCGATGACCCCATAGCCCTGACTCTCCACACTGCGCTATCCCACCTGTAGAAGAGGGACACATATGTGATAATGTTGTTTGCAGGTTACAGCTCTGCATTCAACACCATTGCTCCCTCGAGGGTGGACTGGAAACTGCGGGACCTGGACCTAAGCAGCACTCTGTGCAGCTGGATCCTCAACTTCCCGTCGAACAGATGGCAGGTGGTCAGACTGGGCAGCGTCACCTCACCCTCAGTGATACTGAACACCGCTGCTCCACCAGGGATGTGCACTGAGCACTCTCCTCTCCTCACTTCACACCCACGACTGCTCAGCCACTAACAGCTCCAACATCATTGTGAGGTTCGCAGCCGACACCACCGTGGTGGATCTCGTCACCAACGGCAATGAAACGGCGTACAGAGAGCAGGTCAGCGTCCTGACACCCAGGTGACAGGAGAACCACGTCACCCTCAGCGTCGCTGAAACCAAGGAACTGACAGCGGACTTCAGGAAGCAGACAGGGGCACGCATGCCTTTCACTGTCAATGGCACTGCTGTGGAGATGGCGTGCGGCTTGCTTATCCTCTGAGTGCACTTGGCAGAGGACCTCACATGGACAGTTCGGCGTTTCTTCTTTCTCAGGAGACTGAAGTGGTTTGGAATGAGCCCCCGCATGCTCAGGACTTTACAGCTGTGTTATTGAGAGCATCCTTACGGGATGCATCACCGCCTGGTGCCCCGACAGCCACACCTACACCCGCAAAGCTCCGCAGAGAGTGGTGTGCCCTTCTGAGAGGATTACAGGAGGTGAACTTTCCTCCCTCCAGGACATCTACATGAAGAGGCGCCTGGGGAAAGCGGAGAAGGTCATCAGAGATGCCAGTCACCCCAGCCACGACCCTGTTCAGGCTGCTACTGTCAGGCAGACGGTACTGCAGCATCCGGTCCCTGACCAGCAGACTGAGGGATAGTTTCTTCCACCAGGCCATCAGACTGATGAACTCTGACCATTAACCACGGGCACTGACACTAAGCCATGTACCACACATTGCCCATGATCCTGTACTGCACATTATTTAGCCGGAGATTCATATTACGCAAGTGCATACACTTTTGTACAGACATAGATCTGTCAAATGTTTTATGTTTTATATATTGCTACATATATTAATTGTTAATTTGTGTCATACTACAGCTGCTTTGAGAGGCTTTGCACACAAACATTTCACTCACATGTACAATACCTGTGTACTGGTAGCAAGTGACCTGACAATAAAAGTGATTTGATTTTGTGCTGTGTGTGTGTGTGTGGATGGGGGTGCATTCTGGTTAAGCTTAGCGTTGTCATAGATGAGATTAGGGTTATGCCCATAGAAACAATGAATGCAAATGTATGTGTGTGTGTGTGTGTGTGTGTGTGTGTGTGTGTGTGTGCACAGTGGCTTTGCTCTGAGTACTTTGGGTTTCCTCTCACAGTCCAAAAACATGTAGCTAATGATATCAGTCTCTATAACTTGCCCAAGGCATAGTGTGTATCTCTCTGTGCCCCATGACAGACATCAGTTTCCTGGGCCTGCTCCTAGTATGTGTTTCTGTGTACCCTGCGATAGACTGCCATCCCATGCACGGTGTCTGGGGTTTCCTGGCTCATGTGAAACTGCACCGGATAAGCAATTATGGAACACAGACTGAAGGATGAACTGTAACGGACAGAAATGCGTTAAAGAAATCAATTCTTTCAAATATAAATGATATATATAAATATAAATGTAAAACAAGACAGCAAAACCGGCTGATACAAAAATTCTAGACTATTACATAACAACTTTTATAAAAATTCGATGAGCTATCATTGCTTTATTGAAAGTAAATTATTGAGGCACAGTAGTGATCAAAATGAGTGACATTTGCGATTTCCAAAGCTACTGCTTATTTGAATTTGCTGTTATCGTAACATGAAGAGAGATATTTTAATTATATTCCCTTAGTGAACACCATCCCACATCATAAATAAAAGGCTGTAGCTCCCCGGTCAGTGTACGCACAATCCAGACATGTCCTATAGTGAAAATGCTCAATTTGAGTGAACTATAAGCATGTTTCCTTGATCTAATAACGACTGCTGGGTTACTGTGTCATTATTGTAAGAATAATGCTATTAGCAACTGGATGGACAATCAGTGCTGCCTTTTGACTTGGAAAGTGTTGTTCTTTGTATTTTGCTTCACAAGGATGTAATATATATGTATTACATCTAATTTTTTTTTAGTACAGTGGTACCTTGGTTTGCAAGCATAATTCATTCTGGCAACGTGCTTTTAATCCAAAGCACTTGTATATCAATACGAATTTTCCCATTAGAAATAATGGAAACTCAGATGACAACCCAAAAATATTCATGTAAAAAAGATTAATACAAAATATTAAGTGAAAATACATAAAACAAATTAACCTGCACTTTAACTTTGGAAAGAATCGTGGATTCTGTGTGAGGGAGACACCCTTATTCAGGTGGTGTTTTTTTACTAAATTTTGACTATACGAATGAGGGACGCCAACTGAGACAGAGCATGGGAAGTGATTACCCACAAACCCACAGTGAGAGAGAGAGACGAACCATCGGCTCAGTTGTAATTACGTGACGTTAGGCAGAAAAAGCGTATACTTAATACTCGTATTGCAAGACCTTTATTTTAAATTTTTGCTCATTTTGCAAAACACTCGCAGACCAAGTTACTCGCAATCCAAGGTTTTACTGTATGTATTTCAAAAGTAGACAATTAAAGTTTTTTTGGGTGCTTTTATGTTTCTAGAACAAAAACTCATTTAAATTGTTTGGCAAGATTTCTTTTTCATTCCACTAGGCATTTTATCTGTCGGCATTTTAAGCATTAAATTAAACAAATCCCCTGCTTTGGGTTTACACATGACAGCTTAACGGCGGAAAAAGACATAAATAGACTCTCCTTGTCTTTGCTTGAACACTGCTGAGAGGCCGCCATTTTTGTCTAACTTTTCTCAAGTTGGTCATGTGATCAGCTGCTAGCATTCTAATTAGACATTTCAAGAAGTTGCCAATGGAGATCAAAATTGTCCAGATAGAAATGTGTTACCGATTCTCAATGGGAAAGTGCTAGAGCAATGATGCTCAAAGAGTTGACCTGTGTACCACCTTCATACCTGCACATTCACTTGAAGCTCAGTATATAAATACAAATTAATTTATACTGATTAAGGAGAGTGAGCATATTTAAACATACAGTATGCAGTTTACACAACAAACAATAAAGGTGTAGAAATGCAAAAAGACAGAAAAAAAAGTTAGAGCGAGATATAAATAAGAAAAGTGAAACCTTCACTCTATTATTTTAACACATATTATCACATAATAGACAGTGATAAGATTAAAAATGCATTTGTTTAGTTTCACTTAATTCCTTTGTCGAACTGCAGTGAATAAAATTAGTACATCACTCACTAGTTTATTGCTTATTAAAAGTTATTGTATTTAGTGTTTATTTGAGACTGAAATAATATATTACAATGCCTTGTGAATTATTTCTGCATATGTTGCTTGGCAATAAAAATATCTTAGCAACCATGACGATCTTAGAGCAGTCATGTACATTTATATTCTTTGCTTGGCATACAATATAACCTTGAAGAGGTCGGTGTAATTTATTAAATTGCACATTGCCTATGTCTCTTATGTGTCATTTTTTTTAAAGATTATTTACCTGCATGCAGTTATATTTTTCATTAACTCTTTTTAACATTGAAAATCCAGTGGTTCAAGTTAACTTGGTCACACAATACATGACAGGTTACAAATAGCATAATATTTTAAGGACATCTGGTCTCCACAGTACTATATACATGACCTCCCTCCCCCCACTGATCCCCCCCCCCCATCCCAACACACACACTCACTATATATGCTTTACGTGATATACGTGATTACGTGATATAAGTTGTGCATGTAACTAAACTCTTCAGTCAATAAGGGCAAAGGTGTGTCATCACGGAGGCAGTTCCAGTTTGTGCAGCTGGGTGAAAGGTCACAATGCATCTAACCATAATGCATTGCGTCAAGATCAGAATGCATTGCTTTAAGCCAGTGCTATAAGCATTTCGAACGCACCAAATGACCGCACTGGGGAAACAAACTGAAACGCGGACTTAATAAAGAGGACTAAAGACAACAACCAGAAACAGCTGATCACATGGGGTTTCCACACAAGGTTAATGAGGAGGCGTGGCACACGGAAGGAGCAGACAATCGGGGCAGGACAGGAGTAATGTTGGAATAATGGTGCGTTTGTTTTTCTCTCGGAACTCGGAAATTCCAAGATAAATAACATCACATCTGACAATCTCCCATTTGAGCTACCCACATCTCGGAACAAACATGGCTAACTCCATGAACACGTTGCTGTGTGTTGTTGTTTTATATATTAGCAGATTTGGAGTTTTCCAAATGGATAAAATGGGGAATTAGAGATTTTTCCGAGAGACAAACAAGAAACGAACTAGCCAAACCACATTAAAAGCTTTTAAAATATTTTTGTACATTTATGAGCGATATTGTTTTTTCGAACAGCAAACAAACTACAAAAAAAGTCGCCATGTTGAAATTACATCACAGGGGCAACTCGGACAACAAAATCTTGTCCGACTTCAACGTCATAAAAGAGGTGTGTTTCCGAGGGGAAGTGACGTTTTTCGTGACGTTTTCATCCGAGTTCCGACTTGAAGAGAAACAATCGAACGCGCCATAAGATCTTTATCGTTTTGGAAGCCATTAAGAAAAAAAATTCTATTTCAATGCTAAAAAAAAAATATTTTGGGGACCGTGAACCAATTAATTGGTTTTACATTATTTATTATAGCAAAAATTCGATCCAAACTCAAACTTTTTAGAATTCGATTGGATTAAGTTTAAGAACCGAGGTACCACTGTATATGGAAATTTTAAGAAAAAACGCCCATGGTTCAAATTACGCTGTAACACAAATTTGAGGCCATACTGTCTAGCCTCATGATGGTGTATGTGCTCCAGAGCATGTGAGCGGTGTGGTGAGAATTTCAAGGGCCATCTGGCTGCAGATCTCCACTGTGGACTCACTTCCGCTGCAGTCTCCACTCTCAGGACAGGAAATAACAAGGTGTGACTCCACCCCCTTCAATAGCGATGGAGGCTGCAGCGGAAGTGACTCCACAGTCAGAATGGAAAATATTTATTTTTAAGCAACTTACTGTACAGGCAACAATGGACAGGTTCGGCAATGACATTTCACAAAAGAATAGGCTTAAAAATAAAGAGCATTTTTTAATAATTGGAGCATCTGTTGGTCTGAGTTCATTGTCAATTGCTATGGCAACATACAACCCACAAAAACCTAAGACTCAACAGTGCTTTGATTCCTGATTTAATTAAGAACTGAAATTGAAAAGTTTACCTCTCGTGAAAACTGCCGCCAACTGCTTATACAAATGAAAAGTAATCACTTTCAATTTGTTTCTTCTTTAATTGCTCCAACAACCTGTCTCAAACCTAATTTTCTGGGATGGATTAGGCATGTCTGTTTCAGTGAAAATCAAGCATACGTAAATATTATTCACTTTGGTGAAGTATGTTGTTGTTAGATGCAAAGTGTGCAAGTCAATGTGAAAAACTAAAGTGCCGGGCCATATCGTGAAAACAATGGGACACACTTGATATCTGAAGCGGTAAACAAGAAATACACTACAGCTATGTTAAAAATTTGTGTTGGTTGTGTTTGGCGTCGTCCTTCATCTGAGCTTATTCATTATAACACTTTGTGCACTTCAATTGAAACTTCTTAGGGATGTTGCACTTTGATACGCCAACAGACTTGCTCGTGTATGATTATTTGTTAATGTGGTGCATTATGGTCAATATACTTAGCTGAAGACTGATATTTGCTAAAGTGTGGATAAAGTGCATGTGCACTTGGCTTTGAGGGACAGAATTCCCTTAGATATTTCTGCAAAGTGTGTGAGTGCACCTGCAAAGTGTGGTAGTGTGTAAGTGTGTACTTGGGACAAAGTGTGTAAATGGGACAAGGCCACAAAGTCTCAACAACAACCACAACAATTATCTGGCATCAGCTTAACAGTGTTCCAAAAAAAAAGAACTGGAAATAAGAACCCGGAAATGAGAAAGTTAAAAAGTAATCAAAATTTTATATATAAAAATTATGATTCTGTTTCTTGATTTTCATAAAAGTGACCTTCTTCCATTACACGGTGCTGATGAAATCTTCTGAGGAAAGAAGTAAAATTTACCACAGAACTGGTAACACTATTTTAGAGGTACTACTCAAGAACAAATCATATAAAGTTTCTGCAAGAAATACATGAACTATCATGATTGATTACTGATGAATGAACATGTGATTAGTACATAACTAAGACTGAATTACTGGTTAATTGATGCATTAGGTAAGCATGTACTACTATTCATGTCCCCTCAAGTACAGTGTTTCCACCAAATTAATGAAAATACCTGCACAAAATGTTAGGACTCAATGTGGTTTTAGGTATGATGCTTTGTGAAATATGCAATGATTATACATGCAATGGATAACAACCTCATTGTTATTCTAGTATGTTGAATTTGTGCTGCTGTTAAGACAGATGGGAAATCTAAAGGAATGGGAACTCACTGAGAAATGAGATTTAGTGTGTGCACGGAGGTAATAAGTGAGCATGGATTACATTTTGTGTGCTTGTTTATGGTTTTCTATATCCATCACCTTATTCATATTCAGTGATCTTAAAAGGGATGAGCTGACTCCCTAACCAGTGTGTATATCTGCATGTTACACACATTCTGCTCTGTTATTGGGTGCATATTCTAGAGTTACAGCTTAGAAGTGACAGAGCCCTCTATATCACAAACGATTGTTGTATCTCTAATGGAGTGTGACAGACTAGTGCAGGGGTGCCCAATCTTATCCGCAAAGGGCCGGTGTGTATGCAGGTTTTTGGAATAACCTGTAGGTCAGCTGTTTAAACCCAGGTGTGAGAACTATTCAGCCAATCAGTCCTCTAATTAGTAATCTAATTAGGGAGTTGCAGCGAAAACCCGCACACACACTGGCCCTTTGCAGATAAGATCAGGCACCCCTGGACTAGTAGGTGTTCATGGTCCACACTTACCTGCGGTATCTATGATCGGCTGACAGACAGAATATCCACAAGTACATGCAGGTGACTCATTTTCCCCAGTGTAGGTTAATGACTGAGGGTCACCTATGAGCTTGGGGGTCGAGGAGGTTGACATAGTTGACGTATATACTTTGATTCGGTCTAGTTTTCTGTGCATGGCATCTTGTGTTGCTTTTGCTACTTTGGACCTCTTACTATCATTTAATTTGCTACTCATTAGACACCATCAGCATATTATTTGAACAAATGAAAACTGGTCTTAGGGCTGTTAGAGAGGAGTGTGACAGAGTTGCTGACTGTTTGAAGAGGGAATCCGGTTATTTATTATTCTTCTAGTTGAATCATGACGTTTCTCAGTTGAGTCCAGGGTCTATACACACATATTTGTATTTATCTGTTGTTTTGACTGTAAGGCCAGAACAGATCCTTTACGTTGTCCCTACTACAAGGTACTTCTGTGTGCAGGGTGTTTTGTACATTTGTCTCTTCATAAAACTTCTTTTCTTCCTTTGTAATTCCAAAATCACACTGTAGTCCATTCCATATGAATTCCATTTAGCCTTTCGCACAACACAATTGTCTTATAATAACAGTGAGTTTTGCTACTTGTCTGACTTTCTGACACCCTCTGCGGGGCCTGAGATTCGTATGATACGGTCCCTTCCATGTTTGGTAATTGGTTCATATGGGTGAAAATAAAAGGAGTGGATGCAGCACCTCACAGAAGGGACCATAGTGCTGTGATAATGAAGTGTTTGAGCTCCCACATCTGTCTCCCGGGAGACAGAGAGTGCAGTATTGATGCAGAGTTGATTCTCCAGCTGCTTTCTCTCCAGCCTCCAGAACTTTAGCCTATTGAAAACTGCTCCTAGGTGTTTACGGAAATTAGAGCCTCAAACCCACTGTGTGCCATAAAAGAGTAACTTCACCTCCCAACAGCCACCCTCAGCCACTGATGCCACCAACCTCTTGCCCCCATGTCGTTCCACTCCGTCACTTATTCTCAGCGATGTGATACACTGGGGAGTGGCTCTCAGTGTTGGATTTTATTAATTTATCTGATGCTTTTATCCAAAGTGACTTACGGTAGAGGAAGGGTTACACTTTACGTGTGCTCCTTGGGATGTTAACACAATGCTCTGCTGGTTGAGTTACAGGAGCCTACAGGAACACAATGAATAATTGGATTACAACAAAAAGCATTCAGTGTTGCTGGCTGTATCACACTATCACAGTAAACAAAGTGCGAGTACCACAAGTAATCACCAAGTGGCAATACGTGCAATTCTCTATAAGCTATTAGCAACTTGCAAAGTTTGAGTATGTAATATAATACTGTATAGTATAGCATAGAACAGTGTAGTGTAGGTTAAGCATAGGGCAGCACAGTAGCTCAGTCAGTAAAGCTGTGGTCTCAGCTCTATAGGGTTGAAGGTTTGAATCCCAAACTTGCTCTGTGCTTGAATACCAGAACCCTGTGGAAAATAAGAATGTCCATGAAAACCTGAATATGGTGAGACGCATCTTTGGTGCCATGTGACAGAGAACCAAAAAAAGCAATGCTAGGAGGACATATGTATATTACTGATTACCACAAAGAATTCCATGGTGTTGGCTATGTCACACTATAGGATTTTTCAGAAAAAATGGGCATATTTCTGTCTGGATAAGAGAGCAGTCAGAATAGAATATGGACAAAATGGCACATAATGGAAATAACACATAATGGAAAAGCTGGACCAGAAGAAGAGAGTTACGGACTGGATTGTTCAAAGAAACATCACATCCAGTAATATGCTGATGAAAGCGTTTATAGCAGAAAACAAAGGTGATCTGAAGATACTTCTAAGGTAAAAGAACAGATTGAAAAGATCTCAACGGTTAAATGTGTAGAGGACGGAGGTTATGACAATGTGAAGAACAGCTCACTTTAGTGTTTATGAGCACCAGGTTAAGAAACATCTTACTGTCTGGCCCTTGGTATAGCTGTGAAGAAGCACCTAGGAGTGGTTATATAAATACAAGTGATATAACTGATGGAACTAAGAACGAAGATCAGAATAGGGTTTCTGTGACTCTAAATGCTGGACAAGGAGGATTCAGGATGGGAAGACTTTTGAAGCTACAATGTGGGGGAGTATGATGGACTGTAAGTAAAAATAAACAGGTAGATCAAGCCTGAACTTTCATCTGAAACACATATGACCAGATTGAACCTATGCTATTTTGGGTACCATAAGAGAAGACCCAGTGCATTGAGGAAGACCCTAATTGCTGTAAAAGTTGAAAAAGAGGAATAGGATGACCAGCAGCAAGATGAAAGGACCGTGTTATTACCACCATGACCAGGCCACTGAGAAGCCTGAGTGACTGAAGATCCTGGTGGAATGCCATTTACTGTATATCTGTAACAAGAACTATGTAAAACTATTGAAATGATCAGCATTTCTGCATGAATAGCCCCTTAAATATAATATAAAAAGGTCGAAATTAAACGAGACTGGTCATGATGCATTACACGCACATATTTTTTCATATGTTTCACTTTTCCATATATTTATTCACTCTGTGGCCCTGATAAGTGGTTGGAGAATAAACCGATGGATAATTATGTTTCATAAACGGTTTAAACCAAGCATATAGCCAGGTAGCAAACAAGTAGGGTGTTCATGGGAGGTCACCACAGGGGAAGCCACTTTTCTGCAAAAAAAGTCAGTGCTTCCTGTCTCAAATCAAGAATATATACAGTAGATGTTTCACAGCGTTACACAAATAATAAATCTATAGACAGATTACACAAAACTTAAAAATTCTGGTAAATGACTCCACCAAGCTCTGTTGAACACCATTCAGAACCACAACACTGGGCAGCAACTGCGGTCTTCCCATGTACAGCCATAGAGCCACCCAGGCAGAACACAGCCAGGATGTGTCTGATGGTTACTAATCACATTCGAAAGGAGGACAGTATTGTGGCCAAAATCCAGAGAAGACTGGCAAGAGAATAATCTGTGAGAAATTGTCAGGAGAATGCCCAGAAGATGACTACTCAACCTCCATCCATCCATTTTCCAAACCGCTTGTCCTACTGGGTCGCGGGGGGTCCGGAGCCTATCCCGGAAGCAACGGGCA
>JAABNY020000040.1:13179112-13200216 GCA_015164015.2 Brevimyrus niger | reverse complement strand
CTTCCTGCTAGTGTAGCGGAAGCTAAAACCCTGGGTTCCTTTAAATCAAAGCTAGATAAGATTTTAACAACTCTGAGAAATTAGTTAAGTTCTCCCCAAATGAGCTTGATGGGCCGAATGGCACCCTCTCAGTTGTAAATTTCTTATGTTCTTATGACAGTACATGGTGAAGAACCGGGAGAGAGGTATCTGTGCTTTAAACTATGTTGGCTGTTATTCACCAATTTACATGTGTGGCATAGAGACACATGAGAGAATTTTTCTGTAGACTCACTCCAAGGATTCGTCATTGTAAAAGACAGGGTTTAATGCCATATCTTTCATCATAATCATCCTAAAATAGTCCCATGACAATCCAATAATAACATCCAAAGCTTTGAGATTGAGAATCCTAAATGGCCTCCTAAAATAGGCTCTGCATATTGTACCGGCACACAGTCGCTCTATATACTGTAGCAGGGGAAACGGAAGATGTTTCTTTTCAAAGCCCTGTGGAAGCTGACACATGGGACAGTTTCAAAGAGCTATCTGGGGCAGAATTGGCTGATGTTGCTCAATAAACACGCCGTGTGTATATAGCAAGTGGGTCAGCATCCTTGGGTTGGGACATCAAGCTTTGACAAAGAGCCCTGGAGGACAGCTCTGCGCAGGCATGCTCCCTCAAGACATGGAAAAGCAGCTGGTTAATGTCTAGTCAGGCATTAGCTGCGTTTCAAATGCCTGTGCCGTTAAAACATTTGTATTTTGATTTTTGTAAAAATCATTGAAGTATGCAGCTTTATCAAAAATTACAATTATGCAGCAGCATTAAGGAGATCAGAGAGACGTTTCTTCATGCAGCATTACAATAAATGTTCTTTAAATGTTAAGCGATCCCTTTAGAATTTATTATAAGGATTAGATGGATGGTGGAGTGAGGTATGAATGTTGTCCCTGAATTTGGGGAGGATTTTTCGGGGTTTCTGGGTTCATAGTGCTTCATGGGACTGCATGTGCCCCGTGATGGACTGGCATCCCAGCCAGGGCAACCCCTGCCTAGTGACGTGCACAGACTTTTCAAAGCGTAGTTGTTTGAAGGGTGGGCATGGCCAACCTGTATTTGCAGGCCAAGGGGATGGGATGCATTTTGGTGTATACTGTCAGCTTGGGGGGGTGGTGGTGGGGGGGGGGTTGCTGGGATATATTTTGCACCCTTAGCTACCCCTACAAATGTCTGCCCCGCCTCTACCCTCTGGGATAGACTCTGCCTGACTCTGCATTGGTGAAACAGTTATGGATATGGATGTTAGCATGGATGGATGGATAGTTTTAGCCAGGGGCATCAAAAAGAGGAAGGAAGGGAAGGACCCCCCCCCCCCTCCAGTAAATACATATCTATAATATAAGTATGATCACATTCCTTATCTTTCATTATGAATCTACATGTGACTGAGGTCAGTTCGTAGTGCATGCAGAGTGGGAGAACAAGTCATTCACCTAAGACTGTAGTCCTGTCAAACACGTTATCATATGAACCAGTTATATTTTGTTATAATATATATATGTTTTTTGCGAAACCGTACGCTAAGCAATGTTAATCATTTAAAATGATGAAATCTTTATTTTTCTAAAATTATTTAAAAGTATTTTTTACATCACATCTTTTCCAAACTTGACTATTGTGTCCCCGTTGCCGCTGGGGCAATTCCCCCCCTCCACCCCCAACCCTTTCCAACGCCACTAATGTTAGCATTTAAGATTTTACCTGAAAAACTATTGCTTATAATAATAATTATTAATTAATAATTAACAAAGGAATGATGTTGCCTCCTTAAATGATAAATTAAATGTCTGACATTATGGCACTGGCCCAATGCTGCTGGTTATCTGGCTATAAAGATTTTCTGTTAGGTTCAAAGTGGAATTATATTACGGTGATGTCTAAAATATTCTTTTTAAACCTGATGCCGAATATTGCAATGAGAACAGAGAGAATTTGAAGAAAGTCAGAGCACACAGATATATGAGGGAAAAAAACCTTTGGCTTAAAAGTGTTAAAATTGCACAGTTTGCTATAGGGTGTTAAAAGTGAATTGCGGAGCTGGAGTGCTGAATCACAGACCACGAAATGCAGGTTTGAACGGGCTGCACTGCTGATTCATGACAGAGGACACGACGCCCGGGCAAGCCGGTGACATTCATGGCCGGCAGCGTGTCTTACCTACAGTTTTGTACTTATGTTCAAAAACTACGTTTTTGTCTGTCAAAAATGCAGCTCATTGATTTAAACCAAACTCTCCCCTGTGTGGCTGAGCTACCAAATAAATAGCATACAGACTGAGTTTTCAAAACTCCCTTGCCTTCTTGTTATTGTTTCCATTTTAATTAATTCAGGTCTTAATCACTTAAAGTGTGGCCTTACACCTTTGCATAGAAGCCGTAATGCTTTTCCAACCTCTCCAGTGTTGATAACACCGTATTTTCTGTACATACTCATCCTAATCACAGCCTTGGGAAGCCTATGGGAACAAGGCAGGGAATAACCTAGAATGAGGTGCCAACCCATCACAAGACACACCAACTCGTAGACAAATTGATAACTCCAGTTCATCCTAACATGTTTTTGGACTTTATAGCTTGATTTACAGATAATGACACGGGGATAACATGCAGACTCCACACGCAGAGTCGTGGCAGAGCCTCAAACCCTGATCCCAGAGGTGGAAGGCAACAGTTTTAACCACCGCAGCAGCACACCACCTGTGGATGACTCAAGTTACCTTCATCATCAGAAAACCTCCTGCAGGATGGATGTTCTCCTTGTGATCATACTGCATGATTTCTTGTTTAACCTTGTCTTCTATCACTTTTCGATATCATGCCAGACTGAGTAATGATTCATAAGTTGCAGAGACGGAGTGTGAGTTCTGCTGTGGAAATGTTTCCTCCTCAAGCGCTGTAGGCTCTGGATGTGTGTACTTCCTCCTCGAGCGCTGTGGGCTCTGGATGTGTGTAATCCTAATGTGACTAAGAAAGAGATACACAGACGAGAGCTGGTATGCAGCGCCCTGCAGTTCTGGAACGACGTACCTGTCAGGCAGGTTTTTGTCATCTTCTGACTGAGACCTTCCCACTTGCCTGGAGTTGCTTCTTTGTGTTATTTACACTAACCTCACAATTCACTTGTGTGTGTATGTGTGTTTTTTTTTTTTTATCCCAGCTGGTTTGTTTACTTCTGCTGGAGGGTGCTAATTTAAATTTCCGAATTAGAAGTTTGCCCGACTCGAGCCCTAGGTGCTTTCATAAAGACGAGCAGATGTGGTGGGTTCTCAGCCTGGAAAACACAGGACGGCTGGAGTTCACTCCCAGCGGTGCAGTGTGGAGAAAGGTGGAGTCCATCATGTTGGACCACGCGGAGTAGAGTGTGGCGTCCCTGAGCGTATATTTAATGCAGAAATACTGGGTGCTTTTTCAGATTTTCAGGAGTCGTGTTGTGAAAGATATGGACATTGCACCAGAAGTTGAACCATTTTGTGTGTGTGTGTGTTTTTTTTATTGTGGCCTTTGTCAAATTAATTTGAAAAAGGTCTGCAGATGGCTCTGGGGCTTTGACATTGCTTTTTGATCTAAATGAGATTTACCGAGTATTTCTTAAAATTCTCCAATGAACACATTTTTAAGTGGGACCTAACAGGCATCAGCTTCCTCCCTGATATAATAGCAATAGGTTTTGCTTCACTTGTTTTATTCATGTTAAATACTCCAGCAATTTATTCAGCTAATATCCATAACTTGTGGAAAATTCTATTAAGTCAACATCTGCTTTTGTTATGATTATAATTTCCTTTTGGCACCATTACTTGCAAACTCTCTATGGAAACTCAATTAGCTTGGACACAGTACTGCATCATGGCCCACGTAGTGTGCAGATAAGAAAAACTGGGGCCATATTTAATTTTTTAAATGATATAATGTAGGCCTACAGCTTTAACCGAAACATGATAATGACGAGCATAGGAATTACAGATGAATCATTTAAAAATGAACAAAACCAACTGTAAGATTCTCAGAAAGCTAAAGTTAGTCTTTATATTTAAGTTGACAGGCCAGCACATTTTTCACCATTGATTGTACAGCCTCTTTTGTCTTGTGCATGTGTGCACACTCGTGTGGTTCACCATCTGTCCCCCAGGCTGGCAGGGCTTGGCAACCCCAAACTCACTCTCCTGCACCAGTGATATAGAAGGTTTTGTGATTTCTCTTAAATTTCCAGGTTCTTATTAGAGTTACTTGCCTGTGTTTGTCCCCACCCTGTGTTACCATGGTTACTTGACTTGGCTCAACTGGAAGTGTATTACTCAACTCATATATTAAAGTAAATTATAAATTCACAGTCGGTCCTTGATATGCACGAGGGACTTGTGCCAGGACCCCTCCACAAATATAAAAATCCACAGAGGCTCAAGTCCCTTATATGACATGCCACAGTATTTGCATATATATGCACGCATCCTCCTGTATACTTTAAATCATCTCTTGACTATTTATAATACCTAAAACACTTTAAAAACTATGTAAATTATTGTTATACTGTACAGTTTTATGTTGCGTTAAACCTGACTAAGTCACATCCAATTGCATTTACATTATGTGCAAGGACAATAATAAGTAATAAACACTGTTTGAGGAACGCCTAAAAGCGGACATGGTAGGAAGTTATCGAGGGTATCACTTTTATATTTTACATTATACATTTAATATTTATATTATTATATGCTATATAGTACTATGTGTTTATTGCAGTACTCAATGTCTTTCCATATAGCTATCAAGATATACACAAATTGATTGCGTCTGGTGGTTCCGGAATGCAAAACTAAGTCAACTACTTATGTAATACACATGAACTAAACATAACATTTTCTTTTTTTCAGAACTTTTAGAATTGCTCTGATTTATTGACCTGAAAAAGAAGTACATAGAACAAAAAAGTACATGCAGACAAATACATATAAAAAATATAATTTTCAATAGAGAAAACTGTCACGATCGGTGAAGTGCGAGCAGACAAGGGAGGCAGGAGCAGCCTGGTGGGAGGAAGGAACGGGGTTTATTCGGTAAAACGGACAGGGGACTCACACACATAGGTACTTTAATGACAGATCTGAGGGAAACTAACAGAGACTAAATACACCGGGCAAGGCAAGAACAACAAGAAACAGGTGATCACAATCGGGAATTAACATGAGGTAATGAGGGGGCGTGGCACACATGAGGAGCGGACGGCGCTGGGCGTGACAAAAACTTTTTGGATTTTCTTTTTATTGAAGTATTTTAAATTCGTGGTTGGTTGAATCTGCAAATACGGAGCCCGCAGATATGGCTATTTTTTTCACAGGGTTGGTGATTGAGGATAGTGTTTGAAAATTTCCTCTTGAGTTTTTCATTGTAAATTAAATATTTTTATATTTTAATTGGAGACTGAAAGACATTTTTCATTTGCTTATGCCTCCCACTGATCAATTAATACATGTATACCTGTAATGTTTTAATTAACAAATTCTAGGTTGAGAGTAAAGTGGGTCAACTGGAGTGAAGTAGGTGGAACTGAAAGCCTATAATTAGTGGAGAACACATTTAAAATGCTAACCCAGAGCTTGTATAACAGATTTCTATGCTTTCATGAAAAATCTCATCTCATAAATTGGCCATATGCAATACATCAGTAGTTAATTATTCACCACTTAGTCATCAATTAGTAGGCCTAATAGAACTTTTCTATGTAGTATCCTATTAGTAAAGTAAGGATTGCTATGTAAAGTGTGTTTGCCTGGAATTTTTCCTGGTGCAAGAACATTTGGTTTTTTTTTTTTCCCTCCATCCCTTGATGACTTTAGTTCTGCTTCAGTCTGTGCACTTTCCTTCTCTCGCCACTTAACAATATGCCTATACTCAACCACATAAACACACGCCCACACAAATCTCAGCTCACAAAAGCTTTGCCATTAACACTTTCTAGAAGCATCAAGGCTTTCCCTGAGCCCTTTCATTTCCCGCAGACATGGTATCTCATAGCAGGGTAGTTAACAAAGTGTGATAAGTATTTGATATCACATGATATTAAGAATCCACATTTTAACTGGGTTTCACAACAGCTTAGAACTAAATGGGTTACTTCTAACCAGGCTTAGAAGTAAAACAAACACATCCTATCCTGGATGTATCCCTGACTATGTAGCCTGGAATAGGCTTCAGGTCTCCTGAGACCCTTTCTAGGAGAAGCAGTTGGCAAATAGATGGATGTATGTATGAATGGATATACAGTACACTGAGTACAGTTTGGAAACACTTCCCCCAAAAAGTTTAATTTGTACTATCCCCTACATTTCATAATAATTATAAAGACATGAAAACTATAAAATAGCATCAAATAGAGAAGAACTGACCCATGCAATGTTCCAGGGAGTCTGCACATAGATCCATCAAATAAGATGGTGGCTGTGGCCTCCTTTTTGAGCCCTCTACTTCCACCTACTGTTACTACATCAGTTTTTGGTGTCTTGTCTGAGGCGTATCATGTGTAGATTTTCATCCATATAATGTTTTTGTGAAGTGGTACTAAGATCCATCAAAGATCAAATGGAGTATATTGAATCATTAGATTAAATTGAGTTATTCTGTTTACAAGGTCAAACATCTTCCGCAGTCACCCTTCTGTTTACTTCCACTAAGCAGCATTGCTTCAATAATGGTGCAATTTGTCTCATAATTTGAACCGATGCAGATCTTTACCCATCTGTTAAGTTTGGAAAAGATCAGACAGAATTTTTATCATGCTGAAAAGATCAAGTGACTGAGCCCTTCGCTTTGCTATCACTATTTGGCACTGTTTTAAATTTGCGGCAATTCCAGATCTTCATGCATACTGTGAAATACTTTTAGAGTTACTTTGCTAAAGACCAAGTGTTGTCTACATCTTCCTTACCTTCTTTTGTTGCGGCCCCCCACCCATGCCATCAAGTACATTCCATGGAGAAATTCACACGCACCCAACACACATACATGTGTTCACACACCTCCCCCACACAGATGAACACACATGCAAATCCACTTCCACACTCCCTTCCAAGCACATGGAACAATTTTGTATGTCTGTCTATCTGTTTTATTTTCTGGTTATGTCTAAATTCTGGTTGTGTCTTTGTATTTATCCATTTTTGGTTGTATTTCAAATGCTGTTTTTTTTCTTCTTGCCTTTTTATGTGCTTTTTACGTTACTCTTGTCTTTCTTAGCCTCCCTCCCACTGTCGTTTCCCCCTTTGTTTGTTTTTTTTCTTTTCTCTGTTTTTTCTTGTTTTCTCCTCTCTCTTGCCTCCTTTTTAATCTCTCTCCCTACCCCTTTTCTTCACTCAAAAAAAAAAAAAATTGCACGCTGGATTTATATAATAGCTACATAGCTCAAAACCAAGGTTGGAAGATGGGATAGCAACCCAAAGGAGGGGGTGGCAGCTACCCTCTCATCGATCCACTATGGGGGGGAGATCAGTCTAACTCTTTTGTGTGGTCTGGATTTAGTTGTGTTTTGGTCCAGATGTGGGCAGGAGTCCTCCAGCTGATGATCACTGCTGGTCAGTGTGATAAGGAGCCCGGAACCCATCCCATGCAGCACAGGGCACAAGGCCGGGGTACACCCTGGATTGGAATGCCAATCCACTGCATGGCCCATATACATGCTCACACACTACGAGCAATTTAACAATGCCAGTTAGCGTCGCTGCATATTTTTGGACTGCATATGGAATCTGGAGTACCGGGAGGAAATCTGAATCCATGGAATTAAACGTCCATAATGCATCCATATTTTGCTATTGGCAACAGCTGCCAGCCCCCTGTGTCTCCTGCATGCATGCATATGTTTGCTGGAACATCTGTCCCTGGGTATCTGGCAGCACCAGGCACAGTCACGCCGCCAAGCTTCATCTCAACTCACACTCATGCTCCAACAGAAACAGAAGGTTTTTGTGAAAGTTTTACATTTTCCGTTCCTAGTTTGAATCACGTGACGGTGTTCTCCCTGGCCCTGTGTTACTGTGACTTTGCTCAGCTGGAAGTGCATTACTCATTACATATATTAAAGTCCCATTCTGTAAATTTATTTCTGTTTGAAGTAATTGACAAAAAGTTCTGCTACTGAAACAGCTTTGAGCAGCATATATCGCATAGGAAATCACTGCACCCTATTTAAACAATCGCTTTAGGGAAAATGCATATAGTAGATTAACATGCTTGTAATAATACTTGAGGGTGAAATGAATGAATATTAATGAATTCTGATCCTCTAACCCAGAAGATGCTCATTTTCACCTACAGTATTCAGTGGAATTAGGGCTCCTCATCAACATTTTACAGTGTCAGCTAGTTTAAATAGTCCAGGTCATTTTGAGAACTGCCTTAATGTTATTAAACATGATCTATGTTGAAGTACAAACTACAAATTAACTAAGTGCCGTGATGCAGGACAAAATCTTGCAAATCTGTTGCAACCCTGTTTCTGTCGTGACTAAGATTGCGGATGCAGGAACAGGAACATGAGGGATCAGAAACGAGAGATTTATTAGGAATCAATCCTAATACAGGACATTTAAACGTAATGTTAATGACTCGACTGGGAAAACATACTTAAACGCGGACTGAAACACAGAAGACTAATTTACATTTAAACTAATGATGTGTCTAAATTTAGAACAGCTGGTAAATGCAGGGATTCCACATGAGGTTAACGAGGGGGCATGACACACAGGAGGATCGGATAATCGGCTGCGACAGAACCCCCCCTCAAATGGTGTGCAACCCGGGCGCGCCTAAGGAGGCCAAAGAGACGAGACTTGGGACACAGAACCTGGAAAAGAACAAAACATCAATGGGGCACTGGGAAGGGGACAGGCACACAGAACAGGCACAATGGTAACAACCAGGACAGCACCTGAAAAATGATGGGAAAAGCAGACAGGCACAGGGGCACCAAAAAAGGAGACACGGGAAACACCAAACAGGAGGCACGAAGGGACCAGGTTCCTATGGGACCATCAGGGAAAACCCCAAGGGGTCCCATTCGAGCTCCTTCTCTCTTTCGATCAAGGGAGGAGGAGCCATGGTCTGATAATCGGGGACAACTTTAAGGACCGGGACTGGGGCCAGGGGAGCAGGGTCATGAACTGGAGGAGGAGCCAGGGGAACTGGATCTGGTGAAACGGGATCTGAGTCCCGGGAAACCGAAATTGGGGCAGGGTCCTTCTTGGTGAAGGGATCCAGGGGGACTAGAACTGTAACCTGGGAAACTAGAACCTCGGGGGGGGGCCGAAGCAGTAACCTGGGAAACTGGAACCTCAGGGGGGCGGAGCAGTTACCTGGGAAACTGGAACCTCAGGGGCGGGGCAGGAACCAGCGGCACAGGAACCTCTGGGGTGGAGCAGAAACCAGTGGCACAGGAACCTTGATGGGCGTAGCCAGGTTTTCTGCCTTGGAAGAGGCTGCCACCTTTTTCGGGAACCTGGAGACCCGTGGGATGGCATCCCATACTGACCTTTCCCCTTTAGGAGCCAGGTGAGTCCCAGAAAAGGAGTGTGCTGCTGGTGCTGGCAGTGCCACCTCGGGCAAACCCTCCACGGTGGCGGCAGCGGCTTCCGGGACGAACACCATCAGGCTCAAAATCAGGAGGGGCTCCTCCTGGTATCCGGCGGGGGAAGAAGCAGAGATTGAGACAGCTCCCTGGAATACACCCAGTCCATCGTCTGATCACTGTGTTCTCCGTTTCTTCTTTCTGCTGGTTGCCTTGCGGTGAAATCCTGGGAGCTTCTGGGGTATCGAAAGGCAAAGTGGGAGGTAGCTCAGCACTACGAGGCACCTGCCGAGTCTTCAGTTCTGCGACTCTTCTCAGCAGCGGCCGGAGATTATGGCACAACTCCACCGCAAGGGGCACATCTCCAGCAAGACGAAGCGGGAGGGTTCCAGCTGGCTAAACTCCAAGCCTGTAGTAGGTGACCTCATCAACCAGACCGAACTAGCGATCCTCGGTCGGGGTGGGGGGGGGGGAGCACCTTTTTATGAGTCCTGTCATTCTGTCACAACTGAGACCACAGAAGCAGGAACAGGGAAACGAGGGATCGGAAACAAGGGATTCATTAGGAATCAATCCTAATACCGGGCTTTGAAACACGTAACATCAATGACTCGACTGGGGAAACAGACTTGAATGCAGACTGAAATACACAAGACTAATGGCTGGAAACGTAAAAAAGCTGGTTAACGTAGGGATTCCACATGGGGTTAATGAGGGGCCGTGACACACAGGAGGATTGGACAATTGGCCACAACAGTTACTATCTCCGAAAGACACCATAACGATACAATGTTTATTAAGTAGTAATGTGTATATGATATTAACATAATATTGTTACAAGTGTATACAGGGTCCTCTCATATATTACTTTTACTATCAAACAACATGTTTATTCAAAATAATTGTTGAACTATCCTCATTATCATCATAAAACAATATTACAGATTTACTACTCACAACAACATTTTTAACGATGTCCTTTATACCTGATATTATCTGTGCCATGGACTATTCACCACAATCTTGAATTTATTATTTTATTTAGAATTAAATGAATTCCTCAGAATGAGGAAACTACGTTAAACTATGCTTAACTTTGGTATTAGTACAAGATCATAACATGGAAGACGTGCATGATAAATGAAACTCCTTGGTGTGTATATGAAAACTGTAAAATAAAATGTGGATATACAAAGAATAAAAACACAGAAGTTTCATTCCAGCACATTTATCTACAGTCTTTGCAAGCTGACTAACTCCAGGCTTGCAGAATGTGAAACAATGAGCCTTGTCAGAGTTTGCATAGTATTGTGTATGATGGCAAATGATCACAATTATTGGGTCTTGGGGAAAAGAAATTAATCTCAGCTGGCTTTGTAAGTCCAAGAGCATTTACGTTTTATGTAGAAGGTCAAATAGGGTCTTTTATTGAATTGATAGATTGCAGATTTTTTTGAATGTGTGATTGTGTTGTTAGTGAATTGCTGAAATTCATGCAGTTGGCTTTAGTCCCTCAAATCCATAGGGTGGCTGGGTCTCGCTGCCTTTCAGCGATTGATTTGTTGATGCAAAAACCCACATGTTGTTTTGAGCCTAATTCTAAGGAATAATAATATATGTGGGTATCAAGGCTGTGAGCCTGGCCCTCTGCACTCATGGGGATCCATGTACAGATCGCATACTATGGGAAGCTGCTCCGATGTTTGCAGTTACTGACGATTTTGTAATTTTTTTTTCTACATTTCATGTACATGAAATGTACAGATTTTATACTTTTCTTAATATTTATATTTTAATTGGGTTAATGCACTTGCACAGTCTACTGTAGAGAAGTTAATCTGCTCCTGCCATATATTTAGGGCTTTTGAGGTCAGTCATCATTAATATTTCACACAATTTGGAGAACACATGCACAAGAACAGACGATTCATGCCGTCGATTTACAAAGTAAGAAAGAAAGAAAATGGCAAATCCTTTACTGACAAAATGAAGTCCTTTGCTTTTTATAGCTCATTGCATGACAAATAGCAAATGTGTCTTTTAAATGGCGAATTTGACTCTACTGTTGGGAATAGTGAGCACATAAAAATCACGAAGGACTTCAAATGTCACTCTTAAAGGTGAAACATAGATAGATAAACATACCTCTCTCTTCTGCTGCTTCTTGAATTCATTTTTGTAATGCAAATTATACAGAACTTTTGGTCTAAGATCCATGTATAGCCTCATTAACAACTATTCTAGTCATGTGTTTTATCCACAAATGCAACCTTGTAGAATATAATGCTACCTGACTGCATTTAAAAAGAAATTATTGTTCAAGCTTTTGATGTATATAAGTAATGAAGGAATGCAAAAGCAACGCTGTTGCTAACAATGTTATGTGATTGTCTATTTAGAGTACAGCTGTCACAATGACTGGATTAAACTCAATTACTTGATTATAAAAAAGCATTGATTAAAATTTTCCTAATTGATTATTTGGCAATAAGGCAGAAGGAAGACAGAGGATGAGGATCCAAAAAAAGAGTGAAAGCATCAGCTGTCTGGAAGCACTAAAGATTAAAACTGAATGAAAATGCAGTCGTGTGTTAGTATTGCAAAGCAGAACTTAAATATCACCATAGTATGACTGCCATGCAAATACATGTTAAAGCGAACGTTCAGGTTTGATGGATCACACATAACCTGAGGTTAGTCAAATATATGTGCCATTTAGCCTCTTGGTGTAGCCTAGTCTCTCTTTGTCATCTTTTTGTTGCTTAAATTTACTTTGAATTTAAATATAGTAAATATAGTAATCAAAAAAACCACTGAAAACGAAGGTTAGCCCTATCATTTAACCACATCATTTAACATAATATGGTACATATATCCATTCATTTTCTGTAACTGCTTGTACTACATGGAGGTCCAGAGCGTATCATGGAGTAACTCAGGATGGCACAGCGAAAATATGCAAACACCACACACATAGAGCCATGGCAGAGGCTTAAAAACTGGAATTGTGAGGCAACAGTGCCAAGCACTTCACCCCCACGCTGCCCCCATGGCATCTATAACCGATTCATATTATTTCTTCTTCTTTTTTTTACAAGCTAATTTTGCAAAAACAGCTAGGACGCAGTGTAAAATATAAATAATGCAATGATTTATAAATCATATAGACCCATATTTAACTGAAAATAGAACAAAGATAACATATCAAATGTTGAAACTGAGAAAATGTATTGTTTTATGACATATATATATATATACAGTATATACTCAATTTAAAATTGAGGGCAGCAACACATATTGAAAAAGTTGGGACAGAGGCCTGTTTACCACTGTGTTGCATCACCTCTTCTTTTAACACCACGCTGTAAGTGTTTTGGAACCGAAGGGACCATTTGCTGGAGTTTTGAAAGCGATATGTTGTCACATTCTTGCCTGATATAGGATTTTAACTGCTGAACTGTTCAGAGTCTCCTTTGTTGTGTTGTTTGTTTCATGATGTGCCAAATGTTCTAAGTGGGTGACAGGTCTGGACTGTAGGCAGGCCGGTCTCGCACCCAGACTCTTCCATGGAGTCATGCTGTTGCAGAATACATGCAAAATATGGTTTGGCCTTATCTTGCTGAAATATACAAGCCCTTCTCTGAAAAAAGATTTTATCTGGATAGCAGCATGCGTTGCTCCAAAAACCATACATTGTTCAACATTAATGGCACCTTTCCAGGTCTGCAGATAAATAAGCCATTGGCACTAATGCTCCCCCGTACCATCAGGGATGCTGGCTTTTGAACTGTCCACTGTAAACAAGGTGGATGGTCACTCTCCTCTTTAGCCTGGAGGATGTGGCATCCATGATTTCCAAATAGAACTTTTGATTTGATATTGATTTGTCAGACCACAGGGCAGTTTTCCATTTCACCTCAGTCCATCTTAAATGAGCTTGGGCCCAAAGAATTTGGTTGCCTTTCTGGGTCATGTTTAGATATGGTTGCATCTTTGCATGCTAGACTTTCATCCTGCATTTGTTCATGGGCCCATGCATTGATTTTCACTATAGAATCATATCTGTTCCTAATGCAGCACCATCCCAGGACCCCATGGTCATGGATATCCATTACAGGTTTTTGGCCTTGCCCCTTGCATACAGGTATTTCTCCTAATCATTTAATTATGTACTGCTATTACATTTCCAAGTCTTTAGCAGTATTACCCTGAGTAACATTACTCTTAATGTAGTATTCGTATTTTAGGTACTCATGGTTTTCTCAGCACGAAAAAGTTTTTTTGCCAGTTTTCGCATTCCACAGACATTCTGTGGATTCTCCGCAGGATTTGAAAACACTAGCAAATATAAGAAACCCAAAGAAGGCATGTAAACTGATTTGGTGAATTTTCTTCCACCTCTCTCCAAAAACATGGCTACCCTCCACATTAATTCATTCCAGAATGAATTTCTGGATGGTGTCTGGAATAAAATAAAAGACAATGTCATGTGCATGTGTGACTGCCATCCGCGCGGCGCTGGTTGTGCGTGTGTGACTAGCATCGGCACGGCCCTGGTTGTGTGTGTGTGACTGCCATCCGCTCGGCCCTGGTTGTGCGTGTGTGACTGCCATCCGCTCGGCCCTGGTTGTGCGTGTGTGACTGCCATCCGCGCGGCTCTGGTTGTGTGTGTGTGACTGCCATCCGCTCAGCCCTGGTTGTGCGTGTGTGACTGCCATCCGCTCGGCCCTGGTTGTGCGTGTGTGACTGCCATCCGCTCGGCCCTGGTTGTGCGTGTGTGACTGCCATCCGCAAGGCTTATTTATACCCAATCATCATACTGACCTGCTGCCAATTAACTTTATTAGTTGTGAAATATTCAGCCAGATGTTTTGTTTTAGCATTACATACTGCTAATATACTACTCGGTTGGTATACTTCATTCATGCTGTCATTTCTTACACTAAAACACTACAAAATTGGCAACGAGATTTATAGTTACTTTTACAGCGATGATGGCTGCCAACGTGCCTTTTCCACCTTTTTTTATGCCCGGTGAACCTGCAGTGCCATTTTGGACATTGCTACGGATCTTTGAAAACTACCTGCTAGTTATCAACGTGAGGTGAGAAGATTGGCCAGGAAAAGAGCCGTACTTCTACACTGCCTCAGCGCAGAGGATCAGCGAGTCTTCTACTCCCTGCTGGACACAAGTGCCAGTTATGATTCTGCTGTTATTCCACTGAAAGCGCATTTTACCCCAAATACTAACACAGTGGCAGAGTGCCATGCTTTTCATAAATGTACTCAAACTCCCCATGAATCTATCATACGGTACATTGCTGCGCTACGTGACCTTGCTTCAACCTGTGAGTCTGCTGACCATACAGACCAAATGATCCGTGATCAGTTGATAGAAAATGTGTGCAACCTGAGAATGCAGAACAGACTGTTGTTAGATGTTGAACTTACTCTGCTAAGAGCTATAACTTTTGCTACTCAAATCGAAGCAGCTGCAAACCAAGCCAAGGCAATTGCTGATACGCGTGCGGCCCCAGTGCAGGCCGCGCAGCAAACCTCAAAACGGAAGGGGTTAGAGAATATCTTATATAAGATCTGCCGGCAGGTTCTTCTGCCAATCGAGGTCATAGAAAGATATGCTACCGCCGTGGATCAGATTCCCAATTAGCCACCTAACTGCCCAACGGCTACAGCAGCATGCAGGCAATGTAAAAAAAAACTAAACACTTTTCTGAAGTTTGTCGTTCTACTCAGCCTAATACACAGGAAGTACGTGAAGTTTGACTCCCAGAGGTTTTAGCGCTATACGCAGATCGTGCTGCTAGCGCAGCTGCTAAAATGGCATGCGCTGTGGAGATTTCAACCTACCACTCTCGACCCTACACTGTGGACTTACCAGTAGCTGTTGACACTGGGCCTTCTGTATCCATCCTGCCGCAGACCCTGAGCCCAAGGTCAGGCTTGTGTGTTACTCTAAGACGCACATCCCTGTCATTAGCTGCTTGTCCTCGAATGTGTCAGTACATGGCCACACAGCTCCAAGCACTTTCTTCATTGTGAACAACGGGACTCCACTGCTTGGGCGAGACCTCATAACATCACTACAGGTGCATATAGAGCAGATCAAGGTCCTGCCTTCTACTACTACTCCAGTACTGGAATGTCCTTCTACACCTACACTTGTAATCGTTGAGGACATTGTGGGTCCATTTGACCTTATTCCTCCAGCCTGCAGGTATGCATTTACACTGAATGATTACTATAGTAAATAGCCAGAGGTTGCCTTTACTCAGAACATTACCACAGACACAGTTATTACATTCCTTTCATCTGTGTTCAGCCGACATGGCAACCCGCTGAGCATGGTGACAGATAACGGTGTTCAGTTCACCCCTGCTGCCCTTGCTGCTTTCTTAGAAGACAGACAAATCCACCATCACCGTTCGTCTCCCTACTAACCTGCTGCCAATGGGCAAATTGAGAGACTTAACCGAGTACTTCAGCAAACAATACAGTTACACCTCACGCCACAACTGGGACTTCCCCTTTCCAGCTATTGTTGTATTGTAGATGGCCGATGTGCACAAAGCTGCCTCCGCTGCCTCCCGCTCCCGCACCAACGCAGACCGACATGGACGTACGTCACAGGGTGAACCAGCGGCTGAATGAAGGCGCGCACTAATGCCAAACGTGCTGCTTGTCCTCCTCCTTTTCAAAAAGGGGACGGGGTGCATGTGAGAAACCAGCTACATGTTCCTGAGGGCCACAGGACGCTCAGTGATCCTCTTAAATAAGTGAGAAGGTTGGTGAGGGTACATACAGACTGAGTAAAGGCAATCCCCGGAATGCCTCCCACCTTGCTGGATTTCCTGACACTACAACTAGAGTTGGGCAATATGGCCTAAAAATAAAATCTCAGATTTTTGTTTTTTATTCGATTTTCTCCTCCCCTACTCAAAATTAAACTATGGATGACAAATAAATTGGTTAAAAACAAGTTTTTGCTTTTTTTTTCACTTTAGAGTTAAAGTGCGATCTGACAAGCCAAAAAAGATGCTTGTAAGTGAAATGGCAGACCACACCATTGTCAACACTTTTAGAAACTTTAAAAAA
Source organism: Brevimyrus niger (assembly GCA_015164015.2). Classification (NCBI taxonomy): domain Eukaryota; kingdom Metazoa; phylum Chordata; class Actinopteri; order Osteoglossiformes; family Mormyridae; genus Brevimyrus; species Brevimyrus niger. The sequence goes on along the minus strand of JAABNY020000040.1, from coordinate 13,183,505 downwards.
ACTTTTAGCATGTTAATGAATCCCGTCTTTTCCACAGTATGTATGGGCACCACGACTTTTGCAATATTCATCACGACAGTATTTGCTATCGCCTTCCCCCATGCCCCATTCTTATCATATGGCACACAGTGTCGGGGACGGTTGCCTGCTTAACTTTGTTTGTTGTGGTGGTGCTGTGTGTATTTTCATTTCGCTGGGAGCTGTACTTCTCCCACTCCGCTGTGTGCCTCTGCTTTAGGTGCTGGAATAAATTTGTCGTGCTGCTTCCTTTGGTCGCAACAATTTTTAAACAGACGTTGCAACGAGGACTTGTTTGGTCTGTGTCTGACGGTGAAAAACCGAACCATTGCCATGTTGTTTGTGAATCTGCTACAGTGTTTGGGTGCGGCGCGCTAGTTTACCCGTTAAGAACGGCGCATCGCATTAGCACTTTTGGCGCTTGCGTGTAAAATAAGCAATGAAATCGATTTTCATAAAAACACATCGTCCTGAACTATATGGAATTAATCGATAAAATCAATTTATCGCCCACCTCTAACTACAAACTACACCCAGGTCTACAAATGAGGACACTGAGCTCATCATCCTCCTGAACCTAGGCCAAGGGGGATGGTCGCCTGCCTTCCTGGCTGAAGGACTATGTCACTTGAATGTTATTCTTTCATATTGTGATGCATATGGTGTTTCACTAGGTTACTTTTTGTTGTTAAATTATCAATCCATTTTAGGTGATGCACCATGTATAACTGTACGTAGTTACGTGTAACTACACGGTGATGTTGCAATCAGTAGGGTTAGTTCTGCATACCCCTGTTACTATTTCAGAAAAGCTCCTTATTTTGTTGTCTGTGACCAAGAAAAAGCTAATGGAATGTTACTACATAAAGCCACATCACTTTATACCTCATATGTTAAGTAATACTTAGGGTGGGTGCTTATTTTTCAAAAATGGTGAAAATGTTGTGTTCTGTGCCTTTATTTGAATACAGGAAGTACTTATACAGGATGTACTATGCATGAGGCAGGATAAGATGCTACCTGTATGAGTTCTGCATTGTGACTAGTAAAGGATCGGCTGTTGTACTCCATTTTAGTAGTGTCCTTACACTAAAACACTACAATGACTTTTCCAGTCTTTTGTTGCCCCCGTCCCAACTTTTTTGAAATGTGTTGCTGGCATGAAATTCAAACTGAGCATATAATTGTCATAAAACACCACCATTAAAACACTGCACACAGCTCCAAGGCAGTGGACAGGTCTTTCTTCTGCTCTCTGCAAGAGGAGCTCTGTTGCAGCCGCCCACAGGAAGGCTGCAGGCACCATGAGGGGGATGGGTAAAGCCCTCGTTCCTGGAGACCCAATGGCACTGGTGCAAGCCCGAGGCATTGCCCGCTGCAGGGCAGCTCTCCGCTCTAAATTTGAGGTAGCCCAACCAAGTGGACCTGTGGAACATCTTGGTTCTTTGGTGCGATGACCATACCCTGCATCTCTGTAGGTGGGGAGACCTGTTCTTGGTTTGGTCACTCTGATGGCTGCCATACTCAGGCAGTAGTTGTTGCTGTGGCTGTGTTGGTGTCCATTGTCACTCCTTTCCACGAGTGTGTCAAGAGACTCAGATTAAGGTACTCTCTGGGTGTCTTGTCTTTCGTTTCTGTGTATGCCCCGACCATGGTGATTGATATCTTGCTTAGGGAGACATTTTACTCACAGCTTCACCTGATGGTTTAAGGGTGCCACAAGGTGGCACTACTCTAGTCTTGGGTAACGTCAAAGCTGGCTGTGAGGACTGTGTCGGTCCCCGCGGATTGCAATGTGATTCTAGAGGTCTGTAAGTAAATTTTTACTAGTAAAAGCTCAGTTATGGATATGTGGACCTGGAATTCTTGCTAGTCAAAAAGCAGTGACATATATCTGCAATAAATCTTACTAGTAAAAATATATGTAAAAGGTTAGAATGTTAAGGCATACTTACACTGTTCGTGAATGTTCCATGAAACCATAATGAATGTATTTAAAAAGTGCACAGCGTTAGCATACATATAAATATATTATATAAGCAGTCCTTTGGGAGGTGATCAACAATGCATTTAATTATTTTCCCCATTACTTAGAGTTTTACTTAGGTAATCTTTAATTGGATGCTAAAATATACTGGAATCCTCTTACAGGAATATATCTATTATACAGAGTCAGTCTTATAGCTTTTGTCCATAATTAAAGGGAGAACTTATACTGTGGCCTATGTGACTGTTGGGCTGTAGTTGGGGTGAGGAAGAAGTGAGGATGGTACCACGGATTCTTGCCAAATATTAATGTGTCAGTCATACTCTTTGGAAATATAGTCGATTCATGGGGCATTGAGGGGTAAGCATTGATATGGAGCGGAGTTGGTTAATGACAAAGCAGTTAAGATGCTGACTAGGAATGAAACTGAAAGGAGACCCGTGTTTTGGATTTGAGACGAGAGGGACAGTGATCGTCTGCATAAGTTGTTAAAAAATAAACTATATAAGATCAAAAAAGCCAGGTCTTTAAACCTCGACTGGCATTAGTCCAGAAACTTGCGCTGTGAAAGAAGTGTTGATTAAAGACCGCACTTTACTGTACTTCAAAAGGAAAAGCATGTGTGTGTGTGTGGGGGGGGGGGGGTGTAGTACACAACCTAATTCTGAAAGTCACTGAGGATGTTTGGGGTGGAAGTGTTTTAGCATATGGAAGAAAGCTCTGCAAAAAGAATTGCCAGAATTAAGTGAGTAATTACAGAACGTAGGTGCAATGTTTCAGAGCAAATTAGAGAGGCTACAAATTAAGAAGCCTGGAGATTGGATGTTGAGTAATGGACTATCTATGCAACAAGTTTTTTTAAAAAAAGAAGCTTAAAAATCTGTCAAAGATGGACAAAGGGTGAGGAATGAGTGAGGAAAGCACATTTACAAGCACGGGGCTTTCACCAAAATCCTGTAAAGTACATAAGTGCATGTACAAGAGCATAGATTAACACTGAAATTAATATTAACAAGCTGATCACATTTTAACCATCAACTGCTTCGAATGCTAAGGAGTAAAACTATATTTTCAATCTTGATTTAAAAGTCATCATCAGCAACCACTCGGTGTCATGTACGATGGTCCACCTGGGGAGTCCTTATTGTGGATCTTCGGATGGCTGAAGAGGCCAATTCTCGACCCACAAACCTTGTCACAATGTGGACAAGGTCCTGTTCTCTGTAAAACGCCTCATACCTCTGGAAGTCTCCTCGAGGTTTTCCATGTTTGTGGAATTTGTGGAGTTTCCCGTCCTGGGTTGTTCCCTGCCTTGCACCCATTGACTCCAGGCACCCTTGATCATGAATAAGGTAAGTTGTTTCAGAAAATGGACAGCTGGTTCAAATCAGTGATGTCATAAAATCCCGTGGGTGACAGTGTGGTTTCACCGTTGAATTGTTAAACTAGCCCCTTAATGCCAAAGACTGACTGACCCTAGTTTCTCAGTTGCATGTCACTTTGAATAGAATGACTAAGAATAAGTTGAACTTTTTTTCTGTTTTATTATTGTTTTTCTTTTGATGGTTCAGTTTTATGTATAATTATTAGTGCTGTCAAACGATTAAAATTTTTAATCAGATTAATCATGTCTGGGCAGAAAGGAAGACGGAGATTCAGTGATGGAGGGACAAGAAGGCTTTAATAGGGTAGCTGATAGGCAAAAAAACAGGGAGCAGCTCTCTCCTGAGAAGGAGCGCAGCCTCCTCAGTCCGGCCGCTCACGGCGGGAGCCGCGGGCTGGCACGTGAGGTCCTCAGGTGTAGATCGATGCGAAGGTGCTGAAAGGGTGTGCAGGAATTGAGGTCATTGTCCGAGAGCTGTGGTCTTTACTGGGAGAATCCGTCCGACACACAAGCACAGTGATGCGGAACACCAGGAAAGGGGTATAGAGGACGCCAGGCTCAGTAGGACAGGTAGGTTATGGGCGGGAGCTGGTCTGGGGAAGGAAGGAGAGAAAACCAGAATAACACATGGAGGAGACAGGTAAGGCTGGGGTAACTGGGCAGACTGGAGACAAGAAGATTGCTTGGTATGGCGTCTTAACATCGGCTCAATACTTCGCAAAGCAGTTCTGGGGCGTTTGGTTTATATAGGTGGCTAATCGTCCGTTGCCGGGTTGCACCTGTCCGGCCTCGCCCCTGTGGGCATGACAAATCACAGGGTTGCTGTGGATTAATTTGGATTAATCACGATTAAATATCATTCATTTTTAATTTATATTAATCAGATTTCATTTTGCACGAGCAAACATATATAAAAAAAAGGGAATATACACACGTGGACAAAATTGTTGGTACCCTTCAGTCAATGAAAGAAAAACTCACAATGGTCACAAAAATAACTTTAA
>JAABNY020000040.1:13127932-13141899 GCA_015164015.2 Brevimyrus niger | reverse complement strand
AAAAAATGTAAGCTTTGCCATTTGACCAGAAATGCTATTTTATATGTGGAATTTCCTACTTGAATGTACTTAGCTGATAAGCAGTTTACACAATGACAATCATTTTTTGTTAGCAATACAGATAGTTATCAAAGTAGATTAATCATAAGTAACTTTTTAAGATTAAATAAAACTAATGGGTATTTGTTACCAGTTAAGCTACAATAAGCTCAAATAAATGATGGCACATTTATTCCAAATGTTTTTTGCCAATAGATCAAAATATATTTTTTCATAATTTATCATAATCATATGTATATAACGCCATTGTCTATGGTTTTGTCTAACTAATATACAAAAGTTGAGGTAAGAAATGGTTATATACAAGTACATGGTTATATAGCTGTTTATTTGAGTAGCAAGTGTAATCTGGCTTGGAACAAAAAACACAATTTAACATTAGAACATCTGCAAATTAAGAGTAAAACAATAAAAACTAGTAATAATTTCTTCTGTTTTCTAAAAAGTTACTGATATCTAGTTGGATGGTTAGATGAACACCGCTTCAGTTCCCAAACCTCTCCTCAGGGGCACCTCAGCCATTCCATGATTTTGTTAAATTTCACCAACATAAATAAACTGATTTAAAAAGTCAGTGACAGATTGACCAGCTGTATGAGGTGTGCTGGTGGCAAAAATACATGGGTGCACTGGACAGTCACTGCAAATACTGGGGTGATTTTAGCAGAGGTTCTGAAATGACTAACCTGACACACTTTGACAGGCATAATATCATAGTTTTACACGAGGATACTTTTTTTGCCTAATATATATATAAAATAAAATAGATTATTTGTCGAAAGTCACAAGTCCATGGTGATTTCTTTTAAAACACATACGCTTGTTGACATGACAACTGCATCCCTGAAGGACATTTTTAAATAATTTACTTTAAGGAATTTTGGGCAGATTATTAGTAAACAGATAAAACTATAGCAAGCTGGAATTGCAATGAAAAATCCAAATATATTTCTTCTAATCGTATACAAATAGAATCACATCATGATAAAACGAATGTGCCAATTTACATATATTTTCTCTCTGTTATCATTTCTTTGCAGTGATATGACAAAGAGTTTAATCAACTAACAGCTGCAAAGTAATTATCTTGAATGGTACATCAAGGGGTTTCTGACTGCAGATTGTTTTTGAGAAAGTGCCATGCATTAGAAATTAAATAAATGGAACATTCTTTTGGATGGCAGGATTCAGAGATTTTTATTTTATTCTGAAATGATCTTCAGGCCAGCATATCTGCTTCTGTAATTAACTACCATATATATATTATTTATATAAATACATTTAAGTCATTGTCTGTGCCTCCTCATTCCTCTGAACCTCAAAAACCTTGATATCACTCTAGATAACAATCTCAACCTTTCTTATTGTAAGCCACAGTGCTGTGAAAAGTCTTAGGCAGTTACTGAAACTGATACTCAAATGGTCTTCTTGTTTGTGCAGAACTATAATATTACGTCTCTCAAAGCCTGTCAGCGTCGCCATTTTAAAACCTGTCCTGAATTCACTGCAGTGTTTGCAGCAATCATTTAATACATACGTGTACTTTTTGACGCAACCACTATCCCACCTTGTTTGGCTAATCAATACCCCGTTGAGTTATTTAACAAATCAAGTTAATTATTTAATTGAGCTGGTGGAGAAAATTAACAAATATGTATAGCTAGCAAACAAAAACATCAGTATCTTTTTGGAGAACGGATGAAATTTTTTGTCTTACTGGTAATTTGCAGGAGTTACAATGTTAAATTGTGCTTGTTTTCTGAGCAAATATGCAATTACTACTACGATAAATAGCCTTAAACATTTACTTAGACTACCTACGCCTCATACAGCACTGTATGAGATTATATCATATACCTTTTGGATCTACCCATATTTCTTTACACTGTCTACTGGGCCTGGTGATGCTCCTTTCTCATATTGTCTTTTGATGTTCAGTTCTGGCTGAGCAGTCCTACTCCCGTGACATGTCTACCTCTTAAGGTCCAAATCAAATTCCAAGCCTTGGTACTGGAACACAGAGCTGCTGAGTTAATAACATCGTCTTGCCGGGCAGAGTTTAATCAGGTCATGCACCTTATTACGATCACATGATCTGTAATCCTCAGGAAGTCAGGGTGCCGTCTGTCGACGGCCGAAAATCTTTACCCTGTTTCTTTCCACGCTGACCTGTCAATAGGGAACAGAGCTTATCTCTCACTCTGATGGAAGGATCCTTTTCACTCTTCAAAAAAAGACTTAAAATCAACATTCTTAAATGGCAGTCTGTTTCAGAACAACTGACACTATCTGTGTTGTGTTTTGATATTTTACCTAATTTACTATCAATGGGTATAAATATGGCAAAATCAATAAATGTTAACTATTTTAGCTTTCATTGAAAACGCATCTCAAAAGGCCTTAATCCCCAGTTCTCTGGGCGCCCCAACAGGAGGCTGTCTTTTACGGACAGCTTACTCTACAGAACAGCAAGTGGAGGGAGGCATAAAGACACAGGAATCAATAAAGTATCTATTATTATTATTATTATTATTATTATTATTATTAACAATAATAATATGTTCTTTACTCAAAAGTTATATTTTATTCAATCTGTTGCTTACCTTCATGACTTGTATAGTAATCTATAAAACTATATAATTAAATCTCACATACCACTCTTCTTTTTTGCGTGAATTCTTGTTTTTCACAAAAAAACAATTTGAGTTATTGTTGGAATGCATTTGACTCTCACAGACTTGGATTCCAAAGATTAGTTTAGTTTCTGGACTCAAGATTCAAAACTGCTGTGTAACTGGGTACTAGATTTTTTAACTGGACCCCAGGCAGTTATCATGACCTATCATACCCAACACTGGCGCTGAGCCCCCTACTGTACAGGCAACTAATACAGAACTGCTCAGCTAAATACCAGAACAATAATATTACGTTTTCTGATGATGCCGCAGTCGTAGAAACCATAGTTTAACAATCACTTATGCTCAAAAGTCTGAGATAAAGGTATCCATGCAGAGATATCACTGAAATATTTGTGGATGACCTAATATGGATGATCTGGTGGATTTTTGGCTTGTAAACATGAAAATAACATCTTTAGGTACAGCTGTGTAAGTCAAACATGTAGTAACCATGGTTCTTTGCCTCCACAGTCAAACTGTTAAAAAATGTGCTGCTTATTGTGCATTAAGCCTTACTTAGAATGAAACATTATAATAGAACATTGATTCACTACTATGATTCACTTGGCTGGCACTAGGTGTGCGTTTATAGAAAAGTAATCAACACCGCTCTGACCGATCAGTGGCATAACGGAATAAAAAATACAGGAATTAGAGAAGACCTGTCTTTTCAAAGAGGAGTATTTATTTTTTATTTTTGTGGTGGCAGGACCTTGTTGCTCAGGTCACCCAAACTGTGCAGCGTTTGATTTGGACTCATTTACCCCCCCCCCCTCCCCCCAGCCTAAGACTGATTCTGGAGCACATTGTGTTTGCATCAGCATTGGAGGTACTGATCTGAGAAGTGCTGCTAGATGCAAAACAGCAGCTTATGCCTCCTGCAATAAATAGGACGTCAAGTGCTGGACGTGCATCCAAATCGGAAAAACACGTGCGGCTGAATCGGGGGCAGGAGAATGACTCTCAGCAGCTCTCTTCTAATCAGCTTTTATGTGTCAGTGGGGGAGCAAAAGCTTCCACGCTGTCTCAAGATATTTCAGCGCAGCAGGAAACTCGTGTCACCAAAGAGTTCTTAGAGAAGTCATTTTTTTTCACAGATTTGTTATAGTGATTCTGGAGATGCACCCGTAGCTTCTGGGACATGATCCAGACGCCCTGAACAGCACGAGTGGTTGTAGAAAAGGGTTTGATAGGTGGATGGCTGGATGGTTCTAGGGCATCCTAACCTGAATTCTTGTCCTATCATCCATCCATCCATCCATTTATCTATCTATCTATCTATCTATCTATCTATCTATCTATCTATCTGTCTGTCTGTCTGTCTGTCTGTCTGTCTGTCTGTCTGTCTGTCTGTCTGTCTGTCATATTTCTTAGGTGCTTTTTAGAATCTTCATAAATACCACTGATTACTCCGGCACACCTGTAATCATACATGCTCCAGTACTTCAATAACTGCCCTGATTTGACCCAGTCCATGATTAATACACAATACATGACAAGTCTGTGTATTACTTTGCGAGATTGTACCATATTTCTTTCTGCTATTTATTCAGTATTTCAGTGCTGCAGCACTTTTTCAGTGTCAGTATACCCAACAAACATTTTCTTTGAAAATAAAGACGTCATTGTTTGCAAATCCTCATGTTATTATCAATTGAAATATCAATACCGGAAAACCTTTGCATCATCTATAATTATGATGTACAATACAGCATTGTGCCATCCGGTACCTCAGAGAGATATGCAACAAACAATGTTTCTCTACAAAGAGTATTGATGTTATTTTGTGTTATCTTGTGTGCCCATCAGGAAAATAAGAGTTTGTGTAATTTCAGTCAGCTAGGAACAATTGATACCGGGTAATGGAAGCTGGGAAACAGGCTAGATTAAGGTAAGCCAGAGAACATTTATTATCCAATTTAAAATTACAATATCCTCTTAAAAATACAATCCAGGCACATTGTCAAGACCCTAAATCTGCTGCTGTCTCATAATAGTGAGAACAGAGTCAATTTACATTTCTTGCTGGCCTTCCTCAATAGCCATTATCATAAAGCAGCTTACCGATCTTTAAAATAAAAACTGTAAAATTTAAGTGCTGTATAAATCACTGCCAGCATTCAATTCAATCAATTCTATATGATATATAGAGAATCTTTAAATACGTCCTGCTGTGATCTTGTAAAGTATAGTAAATCCTGTGTTAAAAAGTAATTACAACAAAGTTGTACTGTGAAAAATACGTTTTTGGAGTCTCTCTGTTACTGTGAATAATACGTTACATTACTATAATTATACAGTAGTAATGAAAGTAGCTGTACTGTGCAGTACTGCTCCTAGAGCCACCGAACCACAGAAGCCTTGCAATGTTTTCACAAGTATCACCAACTATTCTTATTATGAACCATTGTATTTTACATATAAAGTGGTACCTCGGTTCTCGAACTCACTAGAACTCAAATTTCTTGAAAGTCGAACAAACCAGTTTGACTTAGAACTTGATATGCATATCAGAAGTCGAACTGTAAACGCTGACCTAATACAAATTGTACAAGCCAGGAAATGAGTCATACTACAATGCAATTCTTACTTGAATACTCTTACCTTCTTCGACGATTAACCAAATAAAACAGCACAACATTACAGTAACTAACAATAAATAAACCACTAACTTACGCATACTATTAGAGTATTTATTGTCATATATGTAATTTATTGAAACTTTATTTTACCAGGTAAATTAACTGAAAACCAGTTCTCACTGCTTTACGTGACATTCGGGAGAAATAGCAGATTACGCATCGGAACTGCCAGGGATATAAAGGTCATGCGTGTAACTAAACTCTTCAGCCAATAAGGGTAAAGGTTGTCGTCACGGAGACGGTTCCAGTTTGTGCAGCCTGGTGAGAGGTTGCGATGCATCTAATCGTAATGCATTGTGTCAGGATCAGAATGCGTTGCTTTAAGCCAGCGCTGTAAGCAAGTCGAACGCACCCAATGACCGGACTGGGGAAACAAACTAAAATGCGGACTTAATACAGAGGACTAATGACAACAACCAGAAAAAGCTGATCACATGGGGATCCCACACAAGGCTAACGAGGGGGCGTGGCACATGGAAGGAGCGGATGATAGGGGCAGGACAGGGGTAATGTTGGAATAAGATCTTTATTATTTTGGAAGCCATTAAGAAAAAAATGCTCTTCTTGTTCTATCCTGTTCATTTTGTGTTTAAATGCTTAAAATATATATATTTATATTTATGTGTAATTTTGGGGGCCAGGAACCAATTAATTGGTTTTCCATTATTTCTTATGGGAAAAATTAGGTCAGAACTCAAACTTCTTAGGATTGGATCCGGAACAGATTAAATTCGAGAACTGAGGTACCACTGTAATGGGCTTTATGGCAGTCCATTCATATGTACAAGATATCCATATAGCTTGGATGTTCTTAACCCAGCAACTGCCTGCATTGTATCTTCCAGGGTCAGAGCTGCCACAACCCTTTCCGGGGCCCTAAGCAGAATTTGATTAACCTAGTTACCATTTTTTCATCTTCCTTATCATTCCGACAGGCTGATCAGATGGGGGCCCTTGGTGGCCGCTGGGCTCTAAGTGGCTGATCTTCTGCTCACGCCTTAGACCGACTCTTCTGCGCATTTGGAACTTATCATTCAGTTCTTACATACTGTACATCTCTTTCCTGATTCATTGGTTTTTGCTCTTCATCTTGGATTCTGTTTCCCTTCGTAATAAGGCAATACGTCTACCGGCCTACACCACTCTAAGCTCCCTGAATGAACTCAGTGTTGCACTCGATGCCTTCAATAGTTGGATTTTGAATAGCTGAATATTTCTTCCTTCCCTTTTCAGGTTATTTTAGATCCTCATGTCATTATAACACAAAGTCTTCCCATATCTTATGCCTTTTACTTATGCTCCTGTATTCATGGGTATCTGGTTTACTGCAGCACTGAACTGGAGAAGCAGCAAAGTAAAATGGAAGCACAGACAGATAAATGACTGTTGTTTGGCGGTTAGTATGAAAAAAAATTTAAATGTGAGATTAAAAATGTGGGCAGTCTCACAATCTGTAACGATCGTGTGCGAAGGACGATCAAGGATAAAAGGCGAAGGCAGGTTGCAAAGAACCAAGGGGTTTAATCGTTGAAACACAGAGCAGGGTTCACACAGACAGCAACGAGAATGACAGATCTGGGGTAGACTGACTGAGACGCGGACTAAATACAAACAACAAGCTAGACTTAACAGGCACCAGGTGATCACAATCGGGGCAAAACAGGAGGCAAGGATGTGGGCGTGGTACACAATCGGGAGCGTTGGGAGCAGGACGTAACACAATCTCCAGACAAAATGTTTGTTTGAATGATCTGTCTTCCTTTTTTTAACCATAAAGGGTAAGGGAAAATAACTCTATATTTTTGGACTATCAAAATCAAGGCAATAATTTTCTAAATATTTTTTCAACCACACCAGAATTTGCCTAAATATATAGTACCTTAATCTGACTTTCTAAACTAATCAAACTAAAATATGTGCAAGTCCAGTAAAACTACTTTATTATGCTATCTGAGGGGGAAATTAATATTGACTCACTGACCATAAACAGAACAAATTATCAATATGATAGAAAGTGAAGATGAAACTCAGTGAAAGTGCTAACTGACCCAGAGAAGATTATGTTAAAATAGCCGAAAAAAAACCAAAATTAAAATCCATTCATGCATCTAGTAATCACTTATTCTGGTCAGGGTCATGCAAGCAAAACAGTGAGCCATAAAATAAATAGTGAACTATTAGTACTGAGGTGTTGTTATGAAAGAGGTAAGTCAAACAAGTGCTTTATGAAAAATGCTTACATTTATATACTGATAAAGTATTGGATTTTTTTTCATTTCCATCCATTTTTTAATAATTTCCTATCCAGTCAGGGCCACTGAAATTTGTTCCACATCTAAGGAAGAATAGGTCATAGAGCTAAATGCAGAATGTCCAGAGGAGACTCAATCAAACACTGATAAATCCAGGGATGGATTCAGGCCTACGAACCAGGTGTGAGGTAATTACAATATTCCTTGAGCCTCTGCTATACCTAACGTTTATTTGTCTTTAATAAATGCCTTCCACCTATTTTCAAAACCTCTTCTCTGCAGGGGTCATAAGGGTCAGCTTTAGAGCCATCACACCATAATGCAGGGAGAATCTCAGAAAGGCGAGAGCGATGGTGACACCACCTTTCCAGAGAGTGCCAGCTGTTGGCTTTAACATCCTTACTGTGGTATCAGCACTGGATTGGTTGACAAGCCACACCATGAACATTGTTCATACTATATAAACAATTGTTTATATAGTATGAACAATAACATAACTACCTGTCTTTGTGCATGATTCCCCGGAGGTGAACTATCATATGAAGAAGCTATCCATCCAAATGTGGTGAAGGGCCCTCTCTCCCTCCCAACTTAAGGACAGAACACCAGAAGTTGAATGCTTTTATGCTGGTGTGAGCTTTTTAAATTGGAGAGCAGTATGAGAGTTTGTGGCTGTGAGAAAGTGTGGGATAGAGCTTTCATAGGTAGCGCCATCTTGAGGTGAACAAGCTGTAACTGCAGCTGGACTTGGGTGGCCGCTGCCTTTAAATCATTCTGACGTGTCTTAGCTTTTTTTGTCAGTCCATTACTCCTGAAATAACCTCATACGTACCTGCCGCAAAATCCATGCCTCAGTCATTTTATTTCCAGTTACCCAAGAGTAATGTCAGTTGGTGTCTTTGTCTTGGGGCGATGGTGATGTGGGAGGTAGGGCAACTGGAGGGTTGCAGGTTTGAGCCCTGGGTCCTCCTCACCCTATCGAAGTGCCCTTGAGCAAGACACTGAACCCCAAATTGCTCGGTGAGCTAATAGGCACCTTGCATGGTAGCCTCTGCCACCAGTGTGGGTACGAATGGATGAATGCGAGGCATATATTGTAAAGCGCTTTGGTTAAAAGTGCTATATAAATACAGTCCATTTACCATTTTGGTTGATTTTCCAGTGTAACTAGCAATTTGTTGTTTTGTCTGTTCTTATTTGTCATTTTCAGTGGTTGTTTTGTCATTCCTTGACAATTTTATCTTTCTAATTTTTGTGACTTTCGTCAAAATTTGCAAGTATCTGTGGTTCAGATATACATGAAAGATATTACATCCTGACACAAACTTTAGAAATTTTCAGATGATGTTTTCATCCTTTGCAACATGCGAGGTCATTTAACTTTATCATTTCACTGGCGTCCTGGAAGCAAAAGCCAATTAGCCTTCCATTGACTGGTACTGATTAACAGACCGTTAGCTGCTATAAGAAACATATGGTCCCATTAATCCTGACTTTACCTTTATCCCACAATTTTTGAAATTGCATTTGGCACAAGGCAGCATCCCTGGGTATCATTGTAGGTATCAGATGGAGACCCCAGTGTAACAGTGTTTGTCAAACTGGTCCTCATGGACCCCCAGAAGGTCCACATTTTTGCTCCATCCCAGCTCCCTCCAAAAGACAAGACACTCCAAAAAAATCTTCCAACTGGAAGGAAGCAAACACATGGACTTTCCTGGGGTCCACGAGGACCAGCTCGAGAAAAAACGTATAGCAGTATAGACCTCTGCTGCCCCTTTAATGCAACCTTTCACTGAACAGCAGAGTTATGTTACTTTCACTTGGGGAATTTTTCTGGACATCACTGTTGGGCCCTTGAGCAAGGTCCTTAGTCACGGCTGCTCCAGGGACTGTCTGACCCTGCTTCCACAAATGTATGTCACTTTGCATAAAAACATCAGCTAAGTACAGGCAGTCCCCAGGTTATGAATAAGATCCATTCCCCCAGTTTGTCCTTAAGCTGGATTTGCAGGTAAGTTGGAAAAATAATAATACTGTACATCAAAGTAATAATATAACACAGTAATAAGCACCTACATGTGGCACCGAACTGTTCCTGAAGTCCAAAGCAGTGTGTGTGTTTGTTACTATCAACTTTTGTATTTAACTGGAGTTTTTCGTATAATAGACTTTATGACAGTCCGTCCGTAAGTTGGACGTTCTTAAACCATGCACTGTTTAATAAATGTGACTTAATAATTCTGGCTCTACTTTCCAGACTGTAGGAATGAACAGCTTTCCAGGGAGGATGTAGCTGCTTAGTTTTACATTTCAGATGTCCTCTGATAGGCTGTAATTAAAGTTTGAATGTTTGAATATCTCATCATCACCAAGGGCTTAAGGGTCTGGGTCCCCGTTGCGCGACACACCACTTGTCACTGGGTCTATGAAGTCACTGTCATTACTAGAAACACTTGGTCCGATTAATCACTATGATTGTTTGTCGTTGACTTCCTGCATTCGCAATTAGGAAATCCAGGTGAGTATACATTGTATATAAACTACACACTACATCAATTAAGAAAACATCCACTGTCTTGGGACTGGGGACTAAAATGCTACAGTCAGTGTAATCAGCTCTCCTTAATTCTCATTTGCTCTACACCTGCTGAAGGTGCGGTGCTGTATTTGTTGGGAATTTAGCGAAGGCATTGTTTTGCCGTATAGCTCTGTCTCCATGACACCGAAGTGCTGCACTCCACATAGCCTCAGGGTCACTGTACAATAATTATTAGAACATTTCGCTGGAGGCCCTTTATTTCTAAGCTGTACAAACACTTTCGTCAAGGGCTCTGCAAATTGCAGAGGTTTAGACTTCATCCATGCTAGGCTTCACTGGATTTATTAGAGACACATTCTTACAGCTGTAAAAAAAAAAATCACAGTTCACAGTGCAAACTTTATTTTTATATTTACATTGTGAGACTTGGCTGGACAATAAAGATATATTCTATTCAATTATTCTATTCCAAACAAATTAAGGAGTTTGCTGTGTGATTTTAAACTGCCTTTTTGCTGAGTTAAATTAATATATTTTAAGCCTTTGAATGCATTAAAGACATGCTGCCTATATAATATATTACGTATGACTGTGTTTTTAGCAGTAATATCATTAATATGACACTACATGTTATTCACCCAACAAATGGTGGATGAATCCAGTCATTAACAACCGTGTGGGGAACTTAAGTATGACATTGAGTAATGGCTCATTCAGTCAGACTGGGATGGAGGACTACAGATTTCCCTGTGGTGGGGCAAGGCTGTAAGCGCCCCCTAGTGTTGGGGCTCGTTCACTCTGTCAGTTGTGGGTGCAAACCACCACATATAGATAAAGCTTAAGATAAAATGACAAGTTAATACTCCATAATTGTGTTCAAACACTTGATCCATTGTTTCTTTTATGTCATTGAGATAGAATGAACATCCTAATGTAAGACTCCATACAGAATGTTTTAACCAAACTATTACAAGCATTGCACTGCAATTGAAATCAGACTATAATGATTTTTGATTTTATATATATATATATATATATTTTATATATATATATATATATATATATATATATACACACACACACAGGCACGCACACACACACATGTCCTCAGTGCTTAACATAATTAAATGATTAATAGAACCTTTTAACATTGGATGGCTGTAATTACCCTGGAATGGCTTGGCACAGAGGGAGTGGATCAATAACAGGCCCAGAACACTCTTTCCTAACTAATGCAAGGAAACACAGAAGAGCTGCCAACACTGCTGACCCAAGCTGAGGTGGGTTAGGGTTAGGGTTAGGGTTAGGGTTAGGGTTAGGGTTAGTAAACTCCAGTAAAGTTTCTTTGCTGATTGCAGAAGTCAGCAGGTGGTATTTATGGTACCCTACTGGCCAAGATATAAGATGACCCCAATTATATGACCACGCCCCCTCCTACGCCCACTGTTTGGCAACTATTTTAAGAGAAAAAGTTTTTCAGGATACCAAATCTTACCTACATAAAGAAAAATAATTTTATTTGACCAGAATATATAATGAGTTAACCAGCAACCACAGCTTTAAAAGCATCCACAGGCAATCGGATCACAAGTGCATTAAACAGTAAACGTTCCAAAAAACAAATGTATTATTGAGGGGAAAGGGGCATACAATGAATATTACAACCCTTGAGGATGCAGACTGTTTTTGATGCAGCAGACCCTCATGAGGAGAGTAATAAAACATCTTTTGTCAGTCTTTTTGAAAAGAATGTTACTGTCTTTATTAACAGCCACTGTCAGTTTAATACTAACAGGAGCACAGCCAGGGAAGCCGACGATTTACAACGACACTCAGGGATAGATGCTGAACATATACACATACATAACTGTCAGCTGGGACACATCTGGCATGGCGTCACGCTTTCAGACTCTCACGCTTTCAGACTCTCACGCTTGCAAACTACCTCGCTCACGCTTTCAGACTCTCACGCTTTCAGACTCTCACGTTTTCAGACTCTCACGCTTTCAGACTCTCACGCTTGCAAACTACCTCGTTCACGCTTTCAGACTCTCACACTTTCAGACTCTCACGCTTGCAAACTACCTCGTTCACGCTTTCAGACTCACGTTTTTAGACTCTCACGCTTTCAGACTCTCACGCTTGCAAACTACCTCGTTCACGCTTTCAGACTCTCACGCTTTCAGACTCTCACGTTTTCAGACTCTCACGCTTTCAGACTCTTACGCTTTCAAACTACCTCGTTCACGCTTTCAGACTCTCACGTTTTTAGACTCTCACGCTCAATGCTTTCAGACTCTCACGTTTTGAGATTCTTATGCTCAGTGCTTTCAGACTTTCACGCTTTCAGACTCTCACGCTCTTGCAAGAAATCTTACTCCAAATTACCATAAGAATTGTCATTACAAAGTATTGTATTTGCTGGCATCTATAACCTTTTTTGTCAAAAGCCTGTGTATAAGACAACACCACTTTTTCAGACATATTATGAATAAAAAATCTCATACTCCAGCCAACACAGTATTTTTTTTTTAACAAATTGTTGTTTTTCTTGATTTTAAAACTAGTAAACAGTACAATGAAAAAATGTTAATGGAATGAGATTACATGAAGACACAAGGCAGATGAGACCAGGGCCTGTGAGAGTGTCATAGTGCAGTCTAGGGTGTAAGAATGATTGTCTACATATACGGTTGTCAACCAGGCTTGTGAAGGTCGCCGGATTTTCAATGTAGGATGCAATTTGCTGACTTGTGACAATGTATTTAATGTCTTGTAATTTCTATTTGTGATAAAAAAAAAAGCCGTGCTCCACAGCTGAGAGTTACTCGCACTAATTCATAATAATAGATGCCGCCCTTTGATTGAACCCTCAGATAATGATGATGTGTGCATTTTTATATCCACTCTTCAAACTACACAGTGTTATGTCTTAAAATTGTATGCAAATTAATGCAAATGTAATAATTATTGGCTCCCATTTACCTTTGAAAACAATGCAATTTATTGTTTACAGCACCAACCTCGTTCTTTGAAGCATTTTAAAGTCTTTCATTTAAGCCATTGCAGTATTGATTTTACATTCATTACATTAGTCTTTTAATGACATTACCTGCAGTTATAATCCACCATGTGGAGCTGCAGCGGTAAACAAATGGCTGTTATGGAATAGGGTGAGGAAGATTGTGTTAACTGGAAGGATCAGGAAGCATATTCGCTCCAGGACCTGCTGCAGGGTAGACATGAAATGTTGGGCCATGTAAGAACGCATTATAAGATCAAATGTGAGGTGTGACTTAGCAGGTCTCTGTGCCTGTATTCAGGAAGTTATGGGTTCAGATCCATGCTCAGAAGAAAGGTAACCCCTCCCCCAAACATCAGCTGACAAATGGCTGGTATGCACTCAGATCCAAAGCTTTGCTCTGACTGACCTGTATGTGTCTTAAAGGAGAGCAAGATGGGAAATGTCTAAAGAAGCATTGCAATATACCTTTGCTCATAATCACACAAATGACAAATAAATCATTTCATTTAAACCCTTACTTTTGGCTAAATAGTAACTGGCAGATTGACCAGAGGTAGATAAACCCGGCACCTCAAAAATGCATGGGGTAGGTCTTATTAGATTCATAAAAACTTGATTACTCCATTTATTATTCAAATGACTAATTCAATAAAGCAACTAAAGGCTAAAGCCTCAATAGATAGTCCATGGTTGTCGATTCAATTCCCAGTTTGAGCTTGTATGTTGATTTTGTATGTTCCTCCCCCGTTTGTATGGATTTTCCCCAGG
>JAABNY020000040.1:13110254-13121590 GCA_015164015.2 Brevimyrus niger | reverse complement strand
GGAAACCCCACGACGGCACAGGGAGAACATGCAAACTCCACACACATGTAACCCAGGCGGAGACTCGAACCCGGGTCAGTTATTTGTACCACAGTAGGATATAATTTAACAAAAAAAAAAACAAGTGTTTTCCTAAATTAGTAATATTCTGGCTTTTGTGGACTGGCTGCTGTTTCCCACACATGACTCTGACACCATAGGAAATGATCTGAGAAGCTTTGCTGGGCTGTTTTGGAAAGGGGCCATTTTTCTATTTTAGGCCTGTTTGTTTGTCCTAATTATGCTGCAAACATGCAGGGATGCCTCTTGGAAATCTGGGGCATGAATTTGGATAAAAACAAAATCAGCACTAATATTACTCTGCCGGGCCAGACGGGGACGTGTTTTCTGGAGATGTAGGGAGAGCAGAACGTCAGACAGGTAGTCACTCTCGTACAGATTCACCCTCTACATGCAGGGCTGCTGAGGCAGGAAAGGCGTACAGGACCAGCCCACGGGATCTCATGGCTCCGCTGTCGGCCAGGAGCGCCAAGAGAACGTCAGCAACTACGGGGCAAGAAATAATATGGCCCCAGACCAGAGCTCTGCCTGGCCACCTGAGGCCTGCGTTTGCCCAAATCAAAAATGTCAAATTCCATTTGAAGTGTGTTCACCCGCTAAGAAAGAAAATAATTATCTAGGAAATAACACTCTTAGGCCAGAATATCAAAGGCACTGTCTGGTTAACCTGAGTTCTGCGACTACCTGGCAAAGAGCACTTACCCACATAATCATTTCCATCCCTTATATATATATAAGCGCAGATATGTGTGTGTGTGTGTGTGTGTGAGAGAGAGAGAGAGAGAGAGAGAGAGAGAGAGAGAGAGCTGGACAGTATCTAAACCTGTATGTTAAAAACAGGCATATAGGCAGCTCTGCAGGAGGCAAGGAACTCAATTTATGTATCATGATTTTTTTTTTTAGATACCGGTAGTACAAGCAGTCAGGAATTTGTCATACTATGACATTTAAAATTCAGTGGTGAAGAAGATCATTTGCGAAGGGAGAGGGAAAGAAAAACTTTATGGCTCTGCTATTTTACTTTTTAATTTCCCTTGATGTTTTTATTTTTTCTCGAGAAAGGGTTTAGTGATGATTAATGCCGACTTCGGACGGGATCTGACAGAATCGCCCGCTGGCTATAGCCACAGTTTCCGTGATGTGGAGGCAAACATAGCAGAGCAGCTGCCGACTGCCGATGCCGTCGTGGGAATCGCTGTGTCTCAGGGACCAGCCTCTTGGACCATGCTGCCTCTCTCTACCCAGTGACGGATCCACTGCTGTCTGCACCTCTTCTGTCATTCTGGCTTTATCCCCACCTCACTCACAGCAGACACCCGATACTTTGTGTGGCCCATCGTAATTTAAATGCACTTGATTTATGTTTTATTCATTTAGCTGATTTTTTTATGTAACGTGAACCACAGTTTTGAGAAAGCAGGGTCAGCCGAACTCTGCAGCAGTAGAGAGTAAGGACCTCCCTCAAGGGGGTAAGGACCTCACTCAAGGGCCCTGCAGCAGTAGGGGGTAAGGACCTCACTCAGGGGCCCTGCAGCAGTAGAGGGTAAGGACCTCGCTCAGGGGCCCTGCAGCAGTAGGGGGTAAGGACCTCGCTCAGGGCCCTGCAGCAGTAGGGGGTAAGGACCTCGCTCAGGAGGCCTGTAGCAGTAGGGGGTAAGGACCTCGCTCAGAGGCCCTGCAGCAGTAGGGGGTAAGGACCTCGCTCAGGGGCCCTGCAGCAGTAGGGGGTAAGGACCTCACTCAGGGCCCTGAAGCAGTAGGGGGTAAGGACCTCACTCAGGGGGCCTTTAGCACCTCCTCCAACATACTTGTTAGAATAGGAATCTAAATCAGATGCAATGGATGCTCTGCAGGAGGACTCACAGGTCAGTCAGAGTTCACGCTCTCGCTCATACACACAGTTTAATAGGGTTTTAAAATTTGTTTTTGGAGATGAGAATGAGAAAACATTACTGGAGGAAAATCGCACCCCTTGGTGCCCATTATTTGCCTTATACATCATGTAGGTTAAATGCATATTTTCATAAAAAAAAAATTAATGTTCCGTTTTTCTTCTTTCACCAATATGGAATTCATATGCACCAGGTCTAACAAAGACAACAGGATACTGACATTCAGGTGGCTACCAAGCGTCACACACATCTGGGCTATTTTAAGGTCCCGAACAAATATTTTTTTTATGAAATATATTTTAACAATATTTTTCCAGCTTTGATCCTCAGTGAACTAATAATCCATTTATAATTTATTAGGCAACTTTTGTTAAAGTTTCAGTAACGGTGAAATAAAGATTTATTTTATTTGCATAAAAACATGAGGATCAGGGTTAAGAAACTAATGATCATGAATAATGACAAGGCTAAGATAATTTAGCTCATTATTTTGTTTATCGCCCACAACGGTGTATAACAACATTACTCACTAACTTCGTTATTTACAAGATAATGGGTTCAGGCAGAAGAGTGACCAATCCTTTTCTTAAAAGGTTAATAGATAGACACATTTATTGGGGACCACTTTGGTCAACAGCTCCACCTACTGCCAAGATTTCATAGAGCAGTAAAATTTATTTCGCTGACTTTTCCTGTTTACCAACTGGCAAGGTTAATTTAAGCAACAGCGGGAGTTGTAGTAATGTATTTCTTAAATACTGAAGAAAAGCAGGATTACCGCGTCCAGTGTACACATATTTGCATTGCTTCAGGTTGCTTTCTGCAGGACAGCATCCATCAGTATTTTGACATTTTCTGTGCTGTAAAAGCCATCTAACGTCCACCAAATGCAAAACAGCACTAAAGGTGACCAGACGAAACACTTATTTCCCCATAACAGCTTTTCAATCTGCTATCAGAGCACCAGATTACTTAGAAAGACCTTAATAATTGAAAGTTCATTGGTCCCCATGTTATAGCATTTTTCAAAATACATACAAAAATATTTAAGCACCCTTGATCACTCTTACAACTCAAAGAACAAAGCAACGATGGGCTAACGTTTTTTTTTTTTTTTTTTTTAAATAGTTTGACATTTGCCAATTTTATTAGTTACAATTGTGGTAACACTCACAGAAAAAAAAGAACGGAGGTAATGAAACATTTGTACAACAATCAAGGCTGCAACCAGAAGCCTTTGATTCTTATGTACAGTATGTACAGGTCTGTAGCCTTATTCGGGTACCTGGAGCCCTAACACGGGCCCATATTTCTGCACAGGCAGTCTATGGGTTAAGTCAGGCTCCGCCCCCACGTTCACTGAGCTTTCTGATGCAGCGGCATCTTCCTGCGGTCCTTCATGGCGTTCCTCTTCCTCTTCTTGCTCAGGAAGTTCTCCAGCTTCCCACTTCTCTTCAGGTCGCTATACTTCTCAGCCAGCTCCAGTTTGTGCCTGTCAGCTGAGAGGAAAAGCAGGATGTGGAGTTAAAAGCGTTCAGGTCCACCCGGAACAGGTACTCCCAGAACAGGTCCACCCGGAACAGGTACTCCCGGAACATGCCAAGACCCACAATTTTATTAATGTTAACTAGAACCGAGAGCCTGGAACTCGTGCCCAAAATACACACTCCATCACAGTGCTAGTACTAAAGAGAAAGCAGAGTCTGGTTAATACGTTATTCTATCAGTAACTATGGAAACACAGATATGGGTAACACCTGGCTGATTAGGTTACGTGATATTCAAATGACTGACTGCCAGGTAAACGTTCACTAAGGGTGCTTTTCCATCACACCAAGTAGCATACTTTTGGTACATTTCCTAATCCATTGACACTCAGTTGAGCACCAGTACCAAAAGTTCCAGTACCTAAAGTACCAAACCTGCTGGGATACTTTTTTGGTACTTTGGTACTTTGGAGTGGGACTTTCTCTGTTGATTGGTTATGCAAATAGCCTGCCTCTGAAACACAATACAACAAACGTCTTGAAAAAAGTCAGCAGAACTCAGAAATAACAGATGAAGTATAAATAAATAAATAAATAAATAGTAATAAAAATGGATGTATGGACAGCCAGATCCAAGTTTTAATTCCGATCTGGTCAGAAAAACAGATATAATAACATCAGGACGGCATTATTAAAAATATATTTTGCAGTATGGTAAATTTTTCAAATATTGCAATGTGATTTTGTTGTAATAAATTATGGAGTATAAATAAAGTAGAAAAGAATTACAACTAATTTCTTACAAACCCATTGAGTGCTTTAATCACCAAGGATGAAATAAATTCTCTGAGAGCACATGAAGCATTGATGCAAAAGTAGCAGAGGTAGACTTTAAAGCAGAGCTGGGCAATATGGCCTAAAAATAAAATCCCAGATTTTTTTCACAATAAATCCGATTTTCTATTTTAATCGATTTTCCCCTCCCCTACTCAAAATCAAACTACAAATGACAAATAAATGGTTCAAAACAAGTTTATCAAAACATTTTTTTTTTTTTTTTTTTAACTACAGTGCAATCTGACAAGCCAAAAAAGATGCTTGTAAGTGAGATGGCAGACCAAGCCATTGTAAACACTTTTAGAAACTTGTAAAACCTCTTAGCAAGTTAACAAATCCCGGCTTTTCCACAGTATTTATGGGCACAATGTCTTTTGTAATATACATCATGACAGCGTTTGTTATCGCCTTCCCCCGTGCCCCATTCTTATCAAATGGCACACAGTGTCAGGGACGGTTGCCTGCTTAACTTTGGATGTTGTGCTGGTGCTGCGGGTATGTAAAATAAGTAATAAAGTCGATTTTCATGAAACACATCATCCTGAACTGTAAATTCAAATGAATTGATAAAATCGATTTATAGCCCACCTCGACTTTAAACTAAATTTTAAACATGTACTAGATAATCGTTAAAGAAATAATAAAAATTTACAAAATTTATTTTTTTTCCCCCTGACACAGTAAAAATGTCTTAGTGAAACTTAAGATCAGGCTTTTTCATACCTTCAATTCTGTACGGACATAATAGCCCAGGCTAATCTAGTGGACTACTGATTTAAGAATTGCATGTGCATAACATGCAATGTTTGTATGTGTCACACATCCTCCAGCCTATAATATACTGCAGCAATTTTTCAAATTCAATACAAAATACCTGCCACATGTTGTGATTCAGTGCTGAAAAAAGTTTTTACACCAGTGGAGAACCCTAATTTTGGTACTTTGTTGTACCAAATTTTGGTGCAGTGAAAAAGCTCCTTAAAGAATACATATCCATGGATGATTAATAGTCCTAAGGAATTTATGAAAGCCTCTCAAATCTGCACTTCTAATTTTTATGCTCTGCTAATTTTTTTTTTTTAATCAATGTTTTCCCATGTTCCAACAGGATTAAGTCCTGAAACAAATGCAACAGCCAAACGCCTGGTACACAATAAACACGGAGCCACATTCACTCACTTCTACCGGCAGTCGTCCCGCAACATGAGCTTGTTTCTCATTGCCACAGACAGCCAGGGACAGCAGGGATCAGATCCTCGCACTAGAGCACCCTGATACTTCCCAAATTAAAGTACCAAAGTCTCAGTGCAACCTGCAGATTCTACACTATTCTAACATACTTCGCACATTATAATCGTTTTAAGATGTATAACTATTGCAATTATTTATAATCACATATTATCTTTAGGCTCCCTGATCCTAATTGACATTCAGTGACAATAAGCCAAGCAGTATATTTCATACTTATACACACTATTTAACTATATAGACTTTTTACAGGAGGAAAAACAAAAAAATTATATATATGTTTGAAGCTCCTGTTTGAGAAATGCAGGGTACCAGGATTAATTGAACCAAGACAATCCATAGAGTCATCCTCCGGGAAGTCCAGTCATTACTCTAAAGCAGGGTTCACCAATTCCAGTCCTGGAGGACCAGTCTGCACCACGATTTGCAGATTTCCCTGCTCAATCATACCTACCACACCTGGTCATTAGCAGGTGTGCTAAATAAGGTGTGCTTGTTGGATGTGAGAAGCACAGCTATGCAGACACTCCTACGGAGATAGCCCACAGTAGGCTGATGTTTTTCAGCTACTGCAAATTGATAACACCGACTTACATTTCTTGAGGTAGAAGGGCCGGTGGCCCAGCTTGACCAGCTCCCGTTGCCTCCTCTTGTGCTCCAGCTCTTTCTCCCGCTGCAGTTCCCTCTGCTTCTGGGCTCTCTCCTGGTCCACCTGGAGGTACATTTTTTTTATATTCCCATATCTCATACTTCCTTGGCTCTGCGGTCATGAAAACCTTCAAGTGTGGATCAGAAATGCAAAGAGATGCAGAAGTAGCTCACCATTCTCTTCAACAAGTGATCAAGCTGCTCCTTCTTCTTCATGGACTTGACTTTCTTAATCTTCTTCTGAACTAACTGAAAGAGGCAAGAGACATTTCTCAGGGGAGTCATAATTGAATTCATCAAGGGGTAAAAAAATCAGAAACATTTGATATGCATGTTTTACACGGGAACTAGCACCTCCTTCTCCTTCTGCTTGATGGTTTTAATGAAGCTGTAAGTCTTCTCGAAAATCTCCGGCTTGTACTCTCCGGAAAGGTCATCAAAGCGAGGATCTCTCGGCATCTGGAACAAAACGTAGAACCTACTCAAACACCAACCCACAATAAATCAAATTTCAATAAACATATATTTCAAACTATATAACGAACATCAATGTGAAACTCTTGTTATTCAGATGGGGTTTGGAGGATATAAAGAGATGGTTTGATTAGTACCCTTGGAATAATGTGGGCAGGTGAACCAGACAACATTACAGCTTTGCTCTCTAATTCAAACTTGGCAAACTGCAAACACACAAAAGCCACATTGTTGCTGCTGGTCAATCTTTCCTAACACACATACAGCAAACTCACATTATAGTCTTAATTACATACAGATAAGTAGAGGAACCCGGAAACATCCACATCCTCCTTGTGTTTCACAATGATAATATTCAATTTTGTTGATAGATGAGTGTGTTCCCCATGATGGATTCTTTCATTAACCTACTATCCTCTATTTTTAACTCACCTTTTTCTTAACAGGCACCACATGTCTCAGAAAAGGAACATGCTTCTTGGCTGAGACTTCCATGGGTCTTAAATCAGAGAGGGGGAAATTATTTCAGCAACGCAACATGAACACGAAGAATCCTTTGTAGATACATAGCTCATTCACACGATGTATATCATATGTGAGGCTGACACATCTTTGATCTTTTTCCATTTCCCCATTACCGCTACTCCATAATTTTAGAGGTGAAATGGTGGTTTTCAAGGTATATATACTAAGTGTAAAAGAAACGTGACAATTAAGATGAGGTCATTCGCACAAGTCTGCTTAGCATGGTGTACTGAGCAGCTTCTGGAAACAAATACTGAAAATAGCATCACCTAGTGGATAAATGGATATGCCGCGCAAGCATGCTTTGCTGCTCCGTAATTCCCCACAACACTGCACGGAATGGGACACACCTGTTCTTATTGAGCCGCTTTTTCACCTTCTCTGCACCCTGCTTCTTCTTAGTCCCATAAGCCACTTCATTGAAAACCTTTGTACCCACTTTATTCTGCAGCTCCATGATCTCCTCAAAAGACATCGCCGACAATTCTAATAATAACAATACAGTATTCACATGTAATAATGTACCCGAGTCATTTTCAGACATTTCATATACAGTACCTCTTTGCTTTAATATTAGGGGAAACATTATTTCCTGATACACAGGATGAACATAGGGAAACCGAATTGCCCGGAACGCCAGCTTACTAAAAACCAGGTACCTAAAATTTTAAGACTAAAAATAATACGCCACCTTATAAAACCAATGAAATAACAAAGTAACGTTTAAATAAAAGCTGTAAAGTCTGTTGGTTACAGAGGTACATAAAGGTCTGAAATCACCTTTTTTGATATCTTTTTCGCTTTGATTTGCTCTGGGCTCGGAGTCCGGCCCAGCCGCACCGTCAGAGTCGCTGTCAGTCACACACTCTTCGCTGGCGCTATCGTCATCCTCACTCATTTCTGCGGGATCTTCCTCTTGCTCCTCACCGACGTCCCCATCCTCACTGCAACCTTCAGATCCACTAGACTCGTCTCCGGCCTCCCCTCCCGTCTCTTGGCGTCCTTCTGGGTCCCGTCTTTCGATCAATGCGAAGTTCCTCTCCAGCTCCTGCTCCGAGTCGCTGTCGCCGATGGCTCCCAGCCCCTTAACACCCTTAACTTTGCGCTTTTTATGAGCTGCTTTCATTTTAGGGGCCATTGCTATCACTGAACACATAAAAAACGTAAATTATATTTCCTACTTATCCAGAAATTCATTACACTTTCAACACGAAATGCTCTGACCAAGGTACCAAACTAAGGAAACGTTAAAAAAGAAAAGAATAATGATAAAAAAATAAAGTTAGGCTCAGTCGTTTGTCACTAAATCTACAAACTAGCATCAATGTACATATTTATTCTGAACATTTAGGTGATTTAAAATACTTTTAAGATATCCAGTAGGACAGCTGTGTGGAGCCGAAAGCGGAAGCTTCTTTGCCCGCCTGGTTTTTACTAAAACCCCCGGCTTCTGAAAGGCCTACGGTACTTAATCCTCAAAACGTTTACGCTAGTTTAGATCTTTTCACTACGGCATATATAGTCCCTTACAAAAATCACAATTACATGGATTATACGGAATTCGAATAAAATTGCCTAACAAAATACTTACATACAAGTCGGTTAATTTAGCTCAGTGAGTAACCACGTGAAAGCATGTCGCTGAGGCACCTGGAGAGTGCAGATCGGGAGTTTCTGCTGCGACTGTTGGTGACCAATAGAGGGCGCTACTATAAAGGACAAAGTGAAAAACTGCAGGGATTCAGCTGTTACAGTACTCCCTTAGGCTGTACATATAATTTTCCTTAACATTGTTTTTGTAACATTTCTGCTTTAAATATATTCACTTTATTTACTTCAGCCTGCTAAATACAGTTCGTGTGTTTCCCAGCCCATTATTAAAAATAGGTAGTATCTTTTTATTAATCATTTTCGGTGCTATATTTCAATAGTGAAATTTGTATGTGTTTAACCACAGTTCAGTACTTATTTTTATGTCCCCCCACTTATTACCATCCACTTGTGTTATACTTATTTGTTTTTAGACAGAAATTGTGGTGCGGATGCTCTGGCGCTGGAGAGACCAGTGTTGCCGTGCCATTTCTTTAAATCGGTAGTAATTTCCTCCTAATTATCATATGCGGGCATTTTGTCTGAGGCTGTGTAGCGGTTGTTAAAGGTCGCGCATGATGCTGATTTCACATCCCGTTACACCTGTTCTTTTGGAGTGGATTCTGTGTCTGAGGCGACTATCTTGTGGATCACTGTCAGTAGTAGGTTTGTCTCTTCCCAGAGTTAAGGTACCCCGAATCAGCACTGCTAGATTGGCCTGACGTTTGACTGGGGGATTACAACTACAACTGCTGCTTTGCTGCTTTGCCCACTGTGGTGCCCCTTTGTCTATACCACGGCTGTTTGCCTTCTTCCTCTGCTCGCAAGTGGACAGTGCTGACTCTGAAGCCTCAGCTCTGAATTGTCCTTGGCCCCTCTGGATGATTTTTTTCTAATTTGTATTTTTGTTTTTTGTTCATCATTAATAAAATTGTCTGTGGACAATTGTCTGAGTCACATCCTTGCTCCTTACTATAATGAACCTATATACCTTTTGGGTTATTGGCACTGGTGTGGTAAATGGCACTGGAGTGAAATTCCCAGGGTGGTGTGATCGGACCGATATCCTACAAGACAACAAACACCTGCCACATAATCGTCTCCATTACTGTCACTGTTGTATCTATAGCATTGGTGTTGATTACACTTGATTGCCATTCTATCTTGGTCTGACCAGTTTCTTCAGTGCAAGGTATTGCTGACAGATGTCCAGTTACCAAGTGCTTCTCTGCCCCACTCTTTCTGAGCGTTTGAGCTCCCTTCTGGGTGGTTTTGTGCTCGTGCTTCTCCTGTTCCCGTGGCTGGTGGGGTTGTTTGGACTCCCCTCCTTGTGTCAGTTTTTGTACTGATTACCCTGCATCTGCACATATATTTGCCTTTACCATCACTCCCAGGATAGACAACCCGTATTGACCATTGCTTACATCACTGAGTCCAGTTCCTGTCTGTTGCATTGACTCTGTCTATGTTAGCTATGACTCCTGTCTGTTAGCTCTGCCTATCCTGTCACAGGATTCCTTGCCACAGCAGAACTCCGTGGTACCCTTGTGCTCCTGGAGCGGTACCTGGAAGATATCTATTCTTCAGAAACCTCTGCCCTGCCTCAGTCGCCAACTCCCTTGCTTTCCCCCACTGTCATGTCTCCAGATCATCACCCAATGCCAGACATTACAATGGATCTCCTGAACACTGTCACATGGGTCTTTGATGCAATGCTAGCTATATCTCCAGCACAATTCTACACAGTTTGCCTTTGACTCAGATCAACTTCCTCATCTCCCTTCTGACTGGGAGAGTAAATGATTGGGCCACTGTGCCCTTCTACTTGTATAGCCTGGTGCTGCACCCCATCGACTGGTTCATTACCTACTTCGAGGACATGTTCAACCATTCACTGGCATGCAGGGAAGTTGGAAACCAGTTACTCCATCTCCCTCAGCTGTTACACCATTTGAGTCCCAGGTCATGAAGCAGTATGTGGAAAACACACTTTGTTCTGTGTTCGTTTGACCCTCCACCTCACGAGTGACATCAGGCTTCTTCTATGTAGAAAAGAAGGATTTACATCCCAATATTGGCTACTGGGTGTTGAACAAAGTCACTATTAAGATCAGCTTTCTCCTGCCGCTGATTCCCACTGCACTGGAGCAAACATGGTCAGCACAGTATTTCTCCAAGCTGGACTTGCAGACTTAGGACTTGCAACCTAATCCAAATCCGTTAGGAGCACAAGTGGAAGACAGCATTTTAATTACCTCTCTGTATTCTAGTCATTTATGAACTCAATCTTTCGAGACCTCACGAGACCGGTGCCTTATCGTATATATACAGACCTGGACAAATTTGTCGGTACACTTACTGCTCATTGAACAAGTGCATTTTGCCTCCTGAGAAGTGATTCGATTAAAAGCAGTTGTGTATACCTGCATGCCTTTGAAATTTCATCAAGTAAAATGATTATTGCTTTATTCTAAAACATACCTGCGTTGATATATTGGTAGTGTTGGAGTCGACCGCTCCACCGGGTCCGTTGATGAGAAAGGATCACTCGGAGGCCTGTATCACTTAAAGGTTA
>JAABNY020000040.1:13095202-13106841 GCA_015164015.2 Brevimyrus niger | reverse complement strand
GTTATCCACTGGTCCTCTGGGCACTAGTGTGCTTCCTTCTGAGGCAGTAGGTCTGCTCCTTCTCCCTCCTCTGTGACGTGCCACTCTCTTATTTCTGTTTAATTGTTCAACTCAAACCTTGAGTTGAGGTACAAGTGTGGAATAACCGGCACCTAATTCTCCTTTCCCCTCCTGCAGTGAATCAGCCGAACGTTTAGGGTTTAGCTTCAAAATATTCTGCGTAAAAAATTAGGCAGGTTAGCAGGTTATACAGGTGTGCAATTTTGCAATAAACTGGCAATTCAGAAAGCAAATTTACTCATGTTGTTACTTTTTATGTGAGAACTATATATTCTCAGTCAAAAGAAAATCTTGTGCTGATTTTGCCTTACATTGTGATTTCCAGGCAGCTAGAAGCTTGCAGCACTGAATGGGTCTAAGATGATCTAAAAGGTCCTCTTCATGTCACACCCCACTCGTCCGATCCTCCTTTGTGCCCTGCCCTCCTCGTTAACCTCGTGTGGAATCCCTGTGTCATCAGCAGTTTCGAGTTGTTTTCATTAGTTTTGTGTATTTAAGTCCATGTCAGAGTATGATTCCCCAGTCCTGTCATTGTATTGTTTCTACGCTGTTTCCCCTCGCATTCTCCGGTTGGAAATTGAAAGTGGCAATTGACTGCTTTGTCTTTTCACAATAATCATAGAGGATAAACTGTGTTGCCATTAAAACTGAAATAAATTGTGGAAAACAGTTCAAGTAGGCTTGTAACAGATGGTGATGCTAGCATTCCACACAGATTCTTGAAATTCTGCAGCCTTCTTGAGTGTGGCTTAAAATGAGGGCTTGCTTTCAAAACATAAAGTGCAACTTCCAAGTCCACGTATTAGTAGACTAAGGTGAACAATCAGCCCAGGGTAGTGACATAAAAAATGGTGCTGGGGCTTTGGGGAAAATCCAGGAGAAAAAACAGTCTTCAATAAGTACCTGGAAGAATGCTATTGATCCGTAGACATTTCTGCAGCACAGAAAGTTTCATCCATCTGTCTGAGCTGTAAGATCTCGACCTCATTATCAGTTGACAAATTAATCTTGATGCTAATACGCAAGGGCAATAGCCTCAAAAAGCACCATTTCAGTGCAGCTTTCCACTACCTGCAACTACTTCTGAAGGTTTGTCATTCCTGTCATTTCCAAGATACTGAAATTGATTAATTCATTGATTCAAGTCTAAATAAATTAAATGTTTTCCTTCACCCACAAGATGACTCATTAAGACTACATCAATAGACACTGCTCCTTCAAACAGGTCATGACCATGGCCAGTTGGTAAACCAGACTGACAAACATGGAAATATGTACATTTATTAAAAACTGAGGCAATTCGATCCCACGTTTTGTTTGTCCTGGCTATGTATTTTGTAAATGCATTTTGTATGACTCTCTTGTTCTTAATGGAACCTTTGACAGTGATGAACACAAAAAAAATGTGTCTGTGTCGATTTCACAAAACCGACAAATATGTGAGCACTTCCTGTAATTTTCAAGAAACTATCCTATGTTGTATCAGCCAAGATTGTCACATGCAGTTGGATACACAGTAGCTCTGAACACATGGCCACTCCATCAATTACATTGTCCTCTAGACCTTTGACATCTGTAATTAGTGCATCAATCATTGAATGCTAACCAAAGTATGCAGTCTTGTTCTTTGCAATGTAAGACTAGCTGCATATGATCAACACTTGATTGATTATGTGGAAGGACCTCAGCTAGAGTAGATAAACACCCAGCGTTTTTCCCTTCCAGATCCAAGTGGGTTGACATCTTCAAAAGAGTCTTGGTAAAGAAACAGAGCTAAAGAATTAGCATAAGTTTGCAGCAGTGAATTTTCTTTGATGATCCTTCTATCCCATACATCCAATATAACATCCTTAGATGTGATATGGGTATGGGATTTGTCATATTGTTCATTGAAGATTTGACACTGAAAAAAAGGATTTTAAAGTTTCCTTTCCAGTATATGAACACGGTATACAAAGCACCCTCGCCTTATTTTATTTTGACAGTGGTTCAATATATCTAAAGTTTTCCTTGAAATATGTCTTCTGTCTCTGAACAGTTTTTAATGTGTAATTAGTAAAAGTTCTGAAGAGATCTTCAGTTTGCAATGCAGCTTTATCAGTAAGATACTCAGAAATTCTAATTATATATAACTTTTCTTTGACTACAAAATAAAAGAGACAGATATAGATTATTCTATTATTGTCTGTATGGTTGATGCTGGTAGAAGCAGTTTTGCTTGCGATTTTAAGTAAAAATGAAGAGTGCAGACTGGTTTAATGTGCATGGGAATTTATCAAAAGGCTCACTGGTAAATGTTTCATATGAAAGACTGTCCCCTATTGAAGCCGATGCAGCTGATGTTCCAGAAGAACAACTTCCAAGTCCAACAAGGTCTTCCTGAGATCTAATCTTGTGTTTTCCTGATAAATGTGAACTTAGTGAAGCCAGCACTTTAAACTTTCGATCCCATTGGACATAATGCTGTCCTTCGCTCTTTAATATGACTTTAATGAGTGACAGAACCCCACCACATTTAACCAGAGAGCTATATAGATGTTTGTGCTTCTTAGCATGAAGAATCAAAGCTCATAAATAACACAATGGACAATGATGAAGTGGTTAAAGAGGGATACAAAACCAACCTCGCTACAGCGTGTATCCAATGCAGCAAAATGTGAATGTATGGAGGAACATGGGTGGAGCCCATATTCAATACACATGCAAACAGGTACAGAGGATACCACTGTTAGGTATGCACTTATATGAAACACAAAATACACTGTTTTTCTGTAATTATACCCAGTATAATACTGGTTACTTATGAATTGTTCCACATCACATAACAACCTGGAACAGATTGTTGCAAGAACATGGGGGTGTAGATGTGATACATGCATATATGTGCTTTTGGTAACCCTGAATATTCCAGCATGAAGGAGAGTATCTCACTTAACCAGCTGAACAAGACTACAGACACAGCCCTGGTAATAAGCCCACAGTTATTGTGTTGTTAGGACGACTCGTACGGGTGCAATAAAGGCCATCTACTGGTCAAACCCGGAACTGACTCCGCATCCTCTACTGGTCTCAAGACGGCTGCGCAGCCCTCCTTTGCTGAATTAGTATACTGTAGGTCAAGTAAGTTTGCATCTTTAAATGTAAGTGACAGGAAGCAAAGGTATTACTGAGTAAGAGTAATAAACTTAAAGAAAATTCTTAAGATTTTATTTGCAGCTTGTGTTGGATTCAAATGGTGACTGCATATGTTAAAAAAAATCACTACATTTGTGAAATAATGTAGCAAAAGAATGAAATAAAATTGAAGCTGATAAAAATGTCAGAAATCACTGCTAAGTTACTTATAAGCTAGTGTTTGTCAAAATGAAGATGGTCCTAACTGTTTTAGAAAAGTCAGAGTTCAGAGATCCACATGGGCCAAAGTGCTTCAGCAGCACAAAGCTGAGGGTCCCCTGCTCACTGAACCACACTGCAGGCCCCCTGTAATTAAATACAACTGGATTCTGTTGCATTTTTGTGTATTTCAGTTGGTCATTACTGGTTTACTACCTGACATCCCAATTTTCTGTGTATTGCATTCTATAGGATTCTAGAAGAAAATAACAAAACTAATCTATGTGAAACCCACCCAGTCTATTTTCAATAGAACATTTCTAATCAGTTAGTGCAAAAAGAACGCCAAGGGAAAATACATGATAGACACCACAACCGCAATTTTGCAGATGCCCTAGTGATGTTTTTGAAATAAAAGAACCGCTTTGAAGTTTATTATAGTGTGTCTTAGTAAATGTATTTTATATAAATAGTTCTTTAATCAATACACACATTTTTAAACAGTTACTCTTGATGATAAAGGTCTATGATGATGAAGGCAAGAAATGTTACTCAGTAAATACAGGTATTGTCAGGGGTGCTTCAATGCACAGCCTTACCCGAGCTGATGCCCAGGGGCCTCTGCTAAAAAGGTGCTTCAACCTCATCCTACATGTACCCCTGCTTAGCACCGCGCGCCAGGCTGCAGCGCCCCCGTGCGACCCTAAGCAGTATAACCCGTCAGAAGGTTATATGGATAGATGGATTAACCTATTAACCGTTTTGTTGTATCTTTATTATCCTTTTTGTGATTACTTCAAGATATCCGCACAGCACAACAAAAAGGACGTATTTAAAATATGTGGCATTAGAGTGTTTGCAAACACCTGTAAGTAGGAACTTACTGTTTACCTCGGCGTCTGTCATGCCACGTGACCCCCTGATGCCTCCTGCGTTCTCCCTGTTTACAGAAGAGCGACTCCACTGCGATAAGCAAGCAAGCGCTGCGCTTTACGCCGGTATGTATTATGATTTTGCATTAAGTACCTTGGCAGATCCGTCTTTATGGGACTTTTCTGTCACAGAGAATAATTTATATTAAATTATTAGTGGCGTTTTACAATAACGGCGCAACTGTAAATAGTGACTACGGAGTATTTGTTTTCATGCATATAAATTATTTCAGTATTACAACTACAGGATTACTGCAGCATCCAATATATTGTAACAACCACTATCTTTATTGTCCCTAAATATAATAATTTGTTTGTAGGCTGTTACTACAATGTAGAGTTTTTACTTTATTTTTTGTCAGAGCGCAATGCATTATTTATCGCTGAGTGCGTCGCCTTGTGTCCCGCCAGCAATGAAGCTGACCTACTTTTCAATATTGCTTCTAATGAACGAGGCTGAGGCAGGATATTTATTTAAGCTGGCTGTCCTACAAAACATTTGCTTTTTTGTTATGATAATTCTTAAACGACAGTTTTTGATGCTATAACTTTGCTTTGTATTTGCTGTAAAGTTTTCCTTTACACACAAAATTAGTTTTTAAACAATTAAAAAATATATTTTAGTGTTGCATCCCCTGCAACATTGTGTTAATAATAAAAACAATAAAGGAGCATATGTTCAGTTTGAATTAAACACAGTTTGTTACGAGTATGTAAGCGGTGTTGATTAATAAAATCAAGCAGAAATTAATGCTAGCCGATCAGTTGTTTTTTTGAGCTGCTACATTGGGTCTTGCCTGCTGTTTGTCTGCGGTACTGATAGACGCCTTAAGTCGTTATACATTTTGTTATGTTGATAAACCGTGTTTAAGAGGCACTTGAGAAAAAGCAGCAGCCATCTGAAGCGTTAGGCTCCGGAAAATTATCCTGGAGATATTAAAAATGTTAATTTTGGATTTCAAGGAAATTGGGTTTACCGCTGGTTTTCAGGATTTATCGAATGCCTTACACAGATATGTGGAGGGGGGGATAATTATAAAAAAACGTACTTGCTCATTATTTTTCTATTATTAAATACCACTGAAAAGCAAATTATTAAAGAGCATCTCTTTAAAACGCGGTTACTCTGTCATTGTATATTACAGAAACTTGCGTAGGCAGCATTTTTTGTGATATGTGTACAGAGTGAAAAGTGGACACATGCTGAATATGTTCTGTATGTGACATCTTACGGTGTATATCCTGCATTACCCACTGCGCAAAGATGCGTCTAAACGACGTCTTATAAAATATCAAAAGCAGACTAATAAAAAATCGTTTATATATATATAAACAGTCCCAACATGCATTTGATTAAAACTTTTATTTAAATAACGCATATAGAATGGAGCAGTACAGAGATAAAGCTACTACGTGCTGCGCACGGAGAGCAGGTGAACTGGGCAAAATGGACGTTTGGAACTTAACTTATAAGCGATAGACTCAGTGACAGTTAGCAAGCTAATTACTAGTAATTATATACTAGTAATTAGCCCCCGCATGTTGAAGTTGGTCATAAAAAATACCAAAAACATGAAGGAAATTCATGAACATTAACTTACCATTAACCTGATTCTCTACTATTATTAACCTATAATTTAACAAGCTGGATGTTTGTTCGACTGCGTACATCGCGATGACGATGCCGAAACGGTATATTGTACCGCCCTAATTGTTATTGTTCATCATGAAATTATATTGTATTGGGCCGCAACCCTGACCAATCTGATTATGTTCCAGTTTTTTTTTAATGCTCGCAGTCTCTCGCGTGTGCCTTAGGAATCGTTCTAACTTTCCCCCACTTTCCAGCACCCCTGTTTATAAATATGCATCAGTCTGAACAGTGTATGAATAATAGGCCAATAGTTGTATAAAACGTATCTGGGCAATATAACTGAATCGTGCAATCCTGAAAAGCCACGGCATAATTGTAGATATCCCATTTTACAGTTTCTTGATTGAGGGGCGCGCACCCTAACATTTTCAGGCTTATTTTTAGTTTTCATAGAAAGAGCGAATAAAAATAACGAGTGGTCTTCAGAATGAAGACATTTTCACGGGGTATTTTGTGAAAACATCAACTATACCATGCTGTGTGATCAATCTACTAGTAAAAAAACGCAGTTTTTCTGACTTGTGAAAAATAAGTTGTGTTTTGTGAAATTATACAATGCCTTTTCCTCGTAGTACCCGGCTATGAGGGATACATTTATTTGCATGTATAAATGTCTTAATTGTGTTGATTTTTATAGGCTTCTTTTCCATAGAAAGCTATTGAAATCTTTTTTCCAAATTTTTAATTTTATTGCAGAATTTCTCTTCACAACTTCACCTGCAATTTACTATGAATAGTGTAAGTCATGCAGTATAAAATATTTTGATAAAAGAACATTACTATGGTATTAAAAAGATATCAATAGAAAAAAAATATTCAGGCTTAATAAGTATCTGCAGCAAAAGTTTGGATTTTTGTTTGGGGTGTGCTTAATTCCAGATTTAAGTGTTGACATGAAGACATGAAGATCATTTTATGTTTTAAGGCAGCCCTGTATTTATCCAGCTACTGCCCCACCTTCCACTGCTTCTGACTGACCTCCAGCTGGGAGACGTGATGGTCTGTTGGTGCTTGTGTTCTTCATGAATTCGCGTCCCCACCATAATTAGTCACTTGTGGCTCCAAGATGTCTGTATGACAAGAGGACCAAGAATAACCAAGCCCTTAATTGTGCAACTGCTGGAAGGGTTAGCAGCCTTCACTGACTAGAGCGACTGAATAAGAAGGGGCTGCCACTCCAATTACTTAACAATTTGGTTGTTTCAATAGGGTGCGTCAGTCAAACCACGTTCCCTTTATGCTGTACTAAATAATGCTGTAGTTAAATAATGAAGGAGATGTCATATAAAGATAGATTTAGTAATATAAACAGATTTAGCTGTAAATGTTTGTAGTATCTTAGATACTGAAACTAAGACCTCTACTAAATAGTAGTATTAATATTAAATACTGAGAGTTAAACTAAGTATAGTTTTATGTTAAATATGGACCCACGTTGAAGCCTCTGTCAGAATGGCTCCACTTCCTCCATATTTAATAACTGCTTTTGATGAGGAGTCAGACGGTGTCCTTGGTAACAGAGTGTTGCAAAGGCGCTGCCCTTAATGGAGAGCCATTCTGTGTCAGAGCACATGCACAGTCGCATGCTCTGGGCAGTCCTGAACCCCTCCTTAACCAGAAGAGTGGCCTGTATTACGAAGCGGGTTTACTGGTTTATCGAGGTAACGTGTTGGATTTAAGGTACTACAGTTTACATGGAGTACATATATTCGTTCACTTTCATTTTGCCAAGACTACCTCAAATCCGACAAGTTAGCTTACCCCGAAAAGCCGATAACCCCACTTCGTAGTACAGACCCCAGAACATCATATAAGAGAGTACTAATAAAGATGTGGGAACATTACATCTGTGAATAGACAGCCTTATTTTCACACCCCCAATCCTTGTGGTGTGAAGTGACTGCCCCTCCCCTCGTTCATGTTCTGTTAAATCTTTGTGTTTAGATCAGAAGGGTAACAATGTGGCTTATTATTACAGCTGCTTTGGCTTTAGGATTACAACTGATATTAAGTGTATTGATACAGTAGAACCTCGTATTGCGAGCATAATTTGTTCCGGAAACATGCTTGTAATCCAAAGCACTCGTATATCAAAGCGAATTTTCCCATTAGATTTAATGGAAACTCAGATGATTCGTTCCACAGCCCAAAAATATTAATATAAAAATGATTAATGCAAAATGTAAAGTTAAAATACATAAAACAAATTAACCTGCACTTTATTTTTGAAAAGAATCATGGATGGGGCTTACTGGAATCTTTTTCTTTTTGTGTGACTTTAACAAGAAACCTGTCCAATGACAGCTACTTTTGCCTCCTTTTTGATTTTGCAGAAATGTGGATATTGCATTATCATTAAACATATTCTTCGTTCGCATTGATATGCCCTTATTTGGGCGGTGCTTTTCTACTAAACTTATAACTATACGAGTGAGGCACGCTGACCGAGACCGAGCATGGGAAACGGTTACCCACAATTCCGCAATGAGAGGCAGCTCACCATCAGTTGTGATTACGTAACGCTAGTCAGACAAAGCGCATACATAATATTCTTATTGCAAGACCTCGCTCATGTCATTTTTGCTAGTCTTGCAAAACCAAGTAACTCACAATCCGAGGTTTTACTGTACAGGAATACCTCACCCTACATCAGCCATGGGTTCCCAAAAGCACGGTCGACTAAAGTAAAAAAATAAGCACCCAAAAAAAAAAGAAACCCAAAAAAACTACTTAGAGCCCTATAAACACCTCATAAGCTTTTCCCTTAAATGAGACCCCTTAAATGCACCAAGGACCGGGTAAATAAGACAACATTTTTTAATTCATAAGCCTTTATTTGATTTAATGTTTCACAATATATTATTTTAACTTCACCTGACCGACGTAAGGTTCCGTAAACCAACTTAAGCCAATGTCTATTTTTTCATATATCTGCTGTATTTTTAGGAAAAATCAAGGCGATGTTCATTTCAATGTTAAACAAATCAAAGTATAATGAGGTATTACTGTATTTCAAAAAAGCTCCTAAAACTTCTTTGGTGCACTTTAACAAAAAATGTGAGACAGAATAATCTATGGAAAAAAATTACTTGACTAATCCAGGAAAAGGTAAAACTCCTGGATAGAAAAGCGTTACACGGACGTTGTTCGCAATTACGGCTTGACGGTATGCTATGCATCAGGAAGGATGAAAATAATATAATATAAGAGCCATATATGTTTTTATTTTTAAATATTCCGTTACATATACAGAGAGAGAGAGAGAGAGAGAGATGTGTGTATCTATACATATATAAACATTAAATATAATATTATTTTATTATGATAATTTTATTATTATATTACTCATATTCTTATCCCAACATCCTCATATATGTTTTGTTTTAATAAGTTTACATTTGTTCACAGCATGTGGGAGGGGTATTTTAGGGCTTAAACTATTAAAAATATTTATTTATATGGTCTTTCTATATCGTGGATTTTCACCTATCGCTGATGGGTTTGAAACACATCTTCTGTGATAGGCGGGGATCTCTGTAGTCCTGTGTATTTTAGTCCTTGTTCAAGTGTGTTTCCCCAGTGCTGTCATTCACGTTGCGTTGTTGTTTCATGTGTCGTGTTGCTATCTCCCGATTAAACCCTGTATTTCCCGATCATCCGTCTCCCTGCTCCTGCTTCCGCGGTTCACTGTGACAATAGGTAATTTATTCTAACAAAAACAATGATTTTGTGAATCAAGAATGCAACAAAATTCAACAGAAATGTAACTTTACATTTTCCCCCCTTCAGCAGACCGAACCTCTTTCTTATAAGTGTTCATCAGTTTTTTTAATTGACCTGGAGAAATTGTTGCCAAATTCTCCATGCAGAATACCTTGAATTGTGCGATGTTGGAGGAGTTTCTTATATAGCCCTCT
This sequence comes from Brevimyrus niger, assembly GCA_015164015.2. Classification (NCBI taxonomy): domain Eukaryota; kingdom Metazoa; phylum Chordata; class Actinopteri; order Osteoglossiformes; family Mormyridae; genus Brevimyrus; species Brevimyrus niger. Next base: position 13,096,945 of record JAABNY020000040.1, on the reverse strand, counting down.
CCAACATATCAGTTGAATTTATTTAACTTAGCCATTCCATATTCATCTCTCTGGTATGACGTTGAATTCATTGTGGACACTATGATGGCAAGTTGGCCTAACCCTGAGGCAGCAAAGCAGCCCCAAAACCAAGCTTCACAATTAGCATGGGGTTCTAATTCTGAAATTGTGTTTTTTTTTCAGCAAATATGATATTTGGAATTGTGGCCAAACAAACTCCAATTGTAACTCATCAGCCCAGACCACACTGTTCCAGAAGTGCGGTCCCCCATGCTGGTGTTTAATGGCAAACTTCAGTCTTCCGTTGGTGTTCTTTTTTCAGAGTAAAGGTTTATTTCTTGCTGACCTCCCACGTAGGTAAATTTTTTGCAGTCTCTTTCTTATGGTCGACTTCGGCACTTCTTCACGGACTGTGACAAGAGCTGCCTGTAGATCTCTTGATTACACCCTTGGAGTCTTTGAGACTTCCTAAGACAACTTGCCTCTGCTGTTGGGCTGAATTTGGTGAATTGGACTGCCATGGGCAAACAGCCAGTGGTTTGAAAGCTTCTCCATTTGTAGATTCTTTTGTGAACAGTGGAATGTATGATTTCAATTTCTGGTTTTAAATCCCTTTCCAGACTCATACAATAAATCATCAAACATGACCAGTTATCTGTATAAGGTGTGACTTTCAAACTTCAGACCTAATCTTTTGAACCTTATTCGGTGCATCTGATTTCACTTTTTAGGTTTAATATATTGTAGCAATGAATGTAGCGGCGTACTAATTTTTCCACACAAGAAATTCATAATAATATTCCTCTGTTTCTGAAATGAATATCCAAGATTTGTCCACCCAAATAAGTTTGTCATATGACAGTATATAGCTTTGTGTAATGCATTTAAATAGGAAAAACTTGCATTGGCGTGCAAAGTATTTTGCTATTCCAATTTTCACAGTGAAATGTTATTTAGGCAGTCTGCAAGCACGGTTAGTAATAGTAATTAGCTCTTTGGTCTTTCTGGTGTATTTTAGTTGTGCTTTAGCTGCAAAAAAATGGCACTAATCTCCATTGAAGATCTCGCTGAGTTGGAAGATGAGCATCTCGATGATGTCACACATACTTCTGCGCCAATGGAGGACAATGACGAGGAGAGGCTGTATGCCCATTGGCAGGCTGTGGCCAGCACGCATCAGGTCTCCGTCCCCCGAGGTACACGCCTCACCTTATATCATCCTATTCTTCTTTACACACATATGGTTAGGGAATGATGTTTGAACTTAAAGCATTTTGATCAAAACTCACTCCGGCTAAAGTGGCAGGGGCAGTCCCACTGAGCCTGAAAGTCAGAAATCATCCAAGGCTGCGTTTCCCAAACAACGACGGAAGATAGCATTAATGATGCATCATACAATGGTAGTCAGACTAACCAACATCCGAAGTACGAGTTTCTCAAAACCGTCGTACCACAGAAGTTCGAACCACGTTAGTTAGTTGGGACTTCCGTAGTTCGAACCACAGTGGTTCCAGCGCTGATTGGTCAGACTCACGGCAAGTCTTGTACAACAACTAAGTACTTTCACAGCCGATCACGTACAAATATGCAGTCATGTAATATCATAGAAATATATAATAATCACTTCCAATGGGCTCACCACCCATAGGAGGGGCCATAGGGGTCAGGTGCGAAGTGAGCTGGGCAGTGGCCGAGGGCGGGGACCCTGGCGGTCCGATCCTCGGCTGCAGAAGCTAGCTCTTG
>JAABNY020000040.1:13059260-13070550 GCA_015164015.2 Brevimyrus niger | reverse complement strand
CTTTAGGCCCCTTAGTGCCAATTGGGCATCGTTTAAATGCCACGGGCTACCTGAGCATTGTTTCTGACCATGTCCATGTCCCATTATGACCACTATGTACCCATCCTCTGATGGCTACTTCCAGCAGAACAATGTAGAACACCACAGAAGATTATGTGGATGTCCTTCTATACTGGCTGGATTCACTACCATCCAGCCCTTAAAATTTTAAATAGAATTAGAACAGTATTGTAACTATAATACTGATTTTTTTATTATAAAATAGTATGTTCATAATTTTTTTTGAATTTTGAAAATGAAAAAATGAGCAATATATCAAATTCTATTTCACTTTGTTTACTTTTCATACAAGCTCTATTTTTCTTATTTTTTCTACCCTTTGCATGATTATTGTCAAGTTTGTTTTGTGAATGTTTTTTGTTTGCGGAATCAAAGAAGTAATTTATTCTAATGGAACTGCAGTTCCACTGGTTTTACTGGTCACGGCTTTAACAATGAATGTACATTACGATACAGAGTGTAATTTGTCAGTTATTCACAAATGTATGTGAGGAGAGCCAAAGACCTAAGTAGCCAACTCAGTGACTTTGGTGGCACTACACTGGTGTGGGTAAATGACTAAAGTGGGGCACCACAAAAAGACACCATCTCTTGGATGAGAAACTAATTTACTATTTAATTAAATAGTACTTAAAATGTCCTATAACTTTGCACATTGAATTCACTTTGTCAAGTGTTTAGTCAGCAAAATAAAAACAAAGCAAAGAAATTATGCATGCTTTAAAGTAGGCTTACCAAAATACAAACAACAATTTTTTAGTTTTTATTTTGAAAACAAAGCTATGCACAGATTAATCAATGGACTCCAACCAAAAAATCATAGCTATTGAAGTCTGTTTAATTCAAAGAATGCAGCATACACCTGTGAAAGATTTTTGTTAATTACTTCCTTTTTTAATTGACTCTTATCATACTCCCTGTCTTCAGGTTATCACTGCTAATGGAATATGCGTAAAAAGTAGCAAAATATTGTCAAACAAAATCAGTCATAACTGCATTTTTTACATAGCTGGAATCCAGACTGTAAGGTAGGATAGTAAAGAGGGCATTAGTAGGATCTTCCTCAATGCTTTTTCCTGCCAGTCTTCTCAACCATTGTCTCCACAATAACAACAGTCTCCTCGTAGGCTTTGAATTGGTTGTTGTCAGAAATCTTGTTGACAGATTTTGCCGTCTCCACCTTCTCATAGCTCATGAATTCAGAGGATGAGCTAACTCCGGGGAGGGGCATTAGGGGTAGGGGCAAATAGTGCCTACTGCCATCAGAGATGCTGCCCCACATATTTGTCTTGAAGGGCTGAGCTGGGTCACTTTCTGGATGCTTAGATTCTTCTTCACCTCCATTCTCATTGGTCTTCCCATATTTCCCTCCTACCACATCTTCCTCCTTGTCGCCCTCCTTTCTGTCATTTTTGTAGAAGTGAGGACTCACATAGCTGCTCTCGCCAGTTACACGCACATATCTGTCCTTGATGTAGATGTGGACCACAGGCTCAGGTTCAGGCTCTGGTTCAGGCTCAGGTTCAGGCTCAGGTTCTGGCACCTTCTTCTTGTGCTTACCTAGTCGCCTTCTCAGCAGATCATGGAGCATTTTAAACCCCCTACTGATCTGACTTCCATCTGGAACATCCCCAGGTTCACCACCAATATTTTGATATAAAACTGAGTCCATCTGCTCTTCAATGTCCTTCCCTTCTTCCACCAGCTCCCCCCTTTCCACCCCCTCCAGCATATTTTCTTTGGATGTAACGTCCTTATTATTTAGCATGTTTTCCTTCAGGACCTTCTCCCGAGGGTTTGCACTGGTGATCTCCCATATGGCTTGAGTCAGATCTATGTAAGAAATAAAGTAAATATCTTCAGAGCTGATCAAATGGCCTCAGGTTTTTCACAGTGTAGGTGAGGCTGGATATCTCTGGCTAGCTTAGGGTGCAGCCACCATGAGACTATCCACATTGGTTCATGTCAACGTGCATACATAGTAGAAAAGAAAGTCCTAACTGCACTGCTAAATCACAGTTGTACATGCAAGATAATTTTATAATGCATGAAAGATTGTGAAGTTTAATGAAATCACCAAACCATTTTACTTTTCTGTTTTATTTCACCAAACAGTTCCAAACAGAAGATGGGTTGATTTTCAGTTGCACAATGTTTAGTACACCCTCATTAGCACTAATTTAGTACACATTTTAAAAGGTAATCCCCAGTAATAGAAAAATAACAAATAAAACACACTAAATTCCAAAAACCTTGCCTTTTATTCCAAGAAAGCTTAGTCATGTTGCTTCCAGACCTATTTGTCCCTGTATGTGCATTTCAGTTTAGGGTGAGGAATTTTCAACCTGTAGTATTTGGTTCGGCTGAGTTTGCTCCCAGCTAAATATACATCTCAAGGCGATATAATTAAGTTTAATTATAGGTAATGCCATTAAGTAACTGTGAGGTAATTAAAGGTAATGCAGGCCACAACCCATAAAATTCATCCATACTTGAAACTGTAAAATATTAGCATAATTCTTAAATGATGTATAAAACAGTCATTTTGTTAGACGACTCAAATTGCACACTGGTCTCCTAAAATCTGCTAGGAACATTACAGCTGCTGTGCAAATAACTCATGCACTCAATTTTCATCCCACAGTTTTCTCCTGAATATTCACTCATTTGTTGGCTACTGTCTAAGTTGAGAAGTTAAGGACTTAACTGACGACACATTGGAGTCTGGAAGACACTTGCGATACTGATCCATCTACAGCTGTAACCGGGTTCTGCACCCATCCACCTCCAGATCTCAGTCCTCCAAGCATCCTCACCTCTTCCTCCGCTGCCCACCAGGGAAGTTTGGCCAAATTGTAACATCACAGGAGTAGCAGTAATTGCCAGGTTCAGTCTGTCAATAGGAATAAGAGAAAGAACATATATTACAATGACAATTTCTGGTAGGATGTTATATATAAGATTTCCCACTGGGTCTGTCACATCACACTGTAGATGTACCCCTTCGAAATAATCCTCTACCAGTTTGCATGTGTATGTGTGCATTCCTGTGCTAGGTAGAAAAGCCTAAAAAATGAGTGTCACAGGCAAGAGACAGTGATGGCTGGATACAATTCTCGATAGTTACTTTGAGGGAAAACAGACAGAAACAGTGACACCTAGTAGCTAGATCGATGCACAAGTTTTTGTCAAAAAGATAAAAAAAAATACAAAAATTCCACTCAGTTAAGGAATATAAACGAAAATATTTTAGTTATTAAAATGGTTACTGGAAACAACTGAAATATTTTACAGTTCTTTTCAAAAGACTGACACAAGAAACACATGTCTGTGCCACACCTGTCGCCCTCTTTCTTGATTATCCTCCTATATCTGTCCAGTTCGTTCTCCAGAGAAGCTAGATAGAAGTCCAGGTGCCAGCACTTGCTCGTGCACGTCTCCAGCGTGCACTCGGCCTCCTCGATGTCTTTATGCAGCATCTTGACCTTCTCCTTGTACAGCTGGATCTCGTCATCGTGGCTCTCCTGGGTGCATTTGATTGTTTGCTCCAACACTGCGGTCTGAGAAGACCAGAATTACTGGGCTACAGAGGATGACATCAACTGACCTTCCAAATGAATTGGAAACAATAAGTGCAGGTGTGAAGTGCACTGCTAGGACAGTTCATATCAGACTCCTAGGAGCGGGACTAAAGTTCCACAAAGCAAGAAAGAAACCCTTCATCAATGAGAGAATAGCCAGGCTGGAATTTGCAAAAAATGTATATTTACACAGATGCATACTCATAAATTGAGAAATGAGTGAAACAAAAAAATTGTGCTGTGGTCTCTTAATATCTTTCTATCTCCTACACCAGCTGAGGCTCCTTTCCCACCAGAAAGGTCATGTTCCATGTGCCTATAGCCTGGATCCAGGGCAGGGCCCCAGTCTCCCCAATCTGGGCGGGGCAGCATCTTCCTTTGTGGTAATCGTCATGGGGGCCTTGGGAGACCCTACCTGGGGCAACAGCCCCCAACAACATAGCTCCTAGGATCACAGAGGCACACAAACTTCAACCATGATAAGGTAGTGATTCATGGAGGAATCTACAGTATGAACTGCTCCACTTACAATGAATTTAGCAGACTTCTTTAAATCTGTGTTTTGATGCCAATACTTCATACAGAATATGTAATTGTGCTGTTCTGTCTTTTACAAGCAGGGCTGCTTGAGTTTGCAGGAAGTTTAAGTACAATCATGACTCTCGATAGAAAACTCTGATAGAAAACGATAGTAACGCACCTCATTTTGGAGCCTTTGTTTTTCTGACTGCAGCTGGTAGATGATGCTCCCATGTTCCTCCACCTGACTCTGCAGGATGGTGACACACCTCTGGGTTGAGAGTTTCTCCTGGTTTCAGAGTAATGAAGTGGTGAAAAAGACTAAAATAACCCACAATGCTTTGCATTTATACTGCCGGTATTATTGCTTATAGAGGATAGTACTACAAATTTTTAAACTTCAAGTTACTTCAAGTTAGTCAAGTTACTTTTTCGATTATTCTTATAGTATTTGCAAATCTTGGTATCGAATTAAAAAGTGAAACAGAAAGATGTATCACCAACATCATAACTTTATGTGGGTCTATGATGCCAGAATGTCATTCACTGATGTCTTTAAGGGATACTGTAATTATTCCGTAACTGATAGTATTTAGAAATGTTTGGATTTTTTAAAAGAATATATCTGCAAGGTTTTTTTTCCATAGTAACTTTATTTATAATGAAAGTAAAACTATATCCCTGTAATTCCACGGGACATGACAGAGACTTGTGGGTTTGCCTGGTTTATCTGTCGCAGAATGTCCACATAGGTCTTTATCTCAGTAAAGTTCTGCAGGACAAAAAACACACAACAGTGCATCCAGTATGTGAAATGATATTGGTGGACACAGATTCCAGCATTCTTATCAGTTGCTGTTTGTATACGACCCATTTATTTTAGAATGATTCAATATGAGAAGGCCTTTATTGGATAGTGGGTCAAAAGTCTTAAAGCCAGCCTTTAATTTTTTAACTTGGATGTTACCTTTTTGTTCCTCTCTTTAGTGGAACTGATGTCATCTTTAAGCAACTGGCACTGGATCTGAAACCCCAAATTCCTTAGCAAAGCAGCATCAGCTTCCTGAAAGGCAGCACAAGATATTCTCGTTTAAGGTCTTCAGCGTGAATCTGTAAATATGAATGGCATCTGAGTTTTTATCAAAATGTCTGTCTATTGCAGGAGAGTTTGCAAGATCTTTAGAGAACTAAAGATTTTGTCCATGTATTGTTCTTGCCTTAAATCTGTTTGCAAATGTGCGATAAATGTTTGTTTAATCAATACATGACGCCAGCTTCACCAGTTATTGCTATGATAATCAATCATTGTGTCCCATTCTGACAAATAGAGAAAAATTAGACTCATTTAAGGGTATTTTTTTCATGTTTGTGAAATGATATGTAATTTCCTGCCTATATAAATTTTCCCCTCTTTGATCCAATTCTGGTTTTACCTTATTAAGCTGCTCTAGAGTGTTCCGCAGCTGCTGTTGGTACTCACGTTCACCCCTGTACCTGACAAAGCAAATGAACAAAAATGCACCAAACAAAAAAAAAACCACCAAAATTGCCTTTGAGACTTAGACGATGTACTTGTACTTTGCTAATAATAAAGTAAACATTTGTCATACAAAATTTCAGTGGTGAACATATTATAATTATAGATACTGGTAACACTAGAACCCTTAATTTTATTAACCTGTAGACAGACTACCTGTTGTTAGGGCAACCACCTGTGTCACTGTATCAAGGAGGACACCTTTGTCCGAAAAAGGAGGACTAAGACTTACAAAGGAGGACACCCATAAAGTTGTTGAGGGTAGGGGGTTATACTGTTTTATAGTGCAGAGCATATTATTAGCATATATTGTTAATATCTTATCAGTGCGGATCATGCTGGGAGATATCTTATAAATAGCACCTGTGTGTGTAAACAGTTGTATGTACTGTAATTAGTGCATTGCGTAATTTTGTGTTAATATTCTGCTGTGATGTCTGTAGTAATAAATGTTATGCCTTGTAAATGGTGTGTGTGTGTGTGTGTTGTTGGAGTGGTTGGATGGCTGCAGCATGGTGGGCAGGGTGTAAATGAATTAGTGCTGCATCTCTGCTTTCAGACCGTTTAAGGTCTTTTATTAAAAAACACAATCTCTTTCAAATCTGTCTCATTTCTCACATTCCCGTGATGCCTAGGTGTGCTAGTTATTATAATATTACCCTCCTTCAAGTTGTGCTGGGAGAAACAGTCCAGATTTCCCGAGTTGGAGGCATGTCATTAGAAAAATCGGAGGCGAAGGATAGGTTTGCTGTGAAAGGCAAATTATTTTGAAAGTACAGTGGTACCTCGGTTCTCGAACTCACTAGAACTCAAATTTCTTAAAAGTCGAACAAAAGTTTGACCTACAACTCGATCTGAATATCAGAAGTCGAACCGTGAACACTGACCTAATGTAAATTGTAGGCGCCAGGAAATAAGTCACATGGCACGTTTAAGTGTCAGCCTAGCATTTGCTGTAGTAGCAGCACTTGTTGGTCATAATGCTATTTTATTGAAAATATTGTAGGCCTATCAGGTAATACACTGTACTTTATTTCATTTTGTTAGCCATTGCTCATCAAAAAGTTACGTAATAGTTGTAAAATGTTACAACCTAAAAGTTTGCTATTCACGAACAAATTAACAAATACAGAGTAATAATAAAAAGCAATGGACCGGATTCAAATTTTTTATTGTCATCTACAGACTACAATGCAATTCTTACTTGAATTTCTTCTTCATATGCTGGACGATTAACCAAATAAAGCAGCGCAACATTACACTAACTAACAATTAATAAACCGCTAACTTACGTGTACTATTAGAGCATTAATGTCATTTATTTAGGCTTTATTTTACCAGGTAAATTAATTGAAGACCAGTTCTCACTGCTTTACATGATATTCTGGAGAAATAGTAGATTACGCATGGGAACTGCCTGGGATACAAAAGTCATGCGTGTAACTAAACTCTTCAGCCAATGAAGGCAAAAGTGTGTCGTCACAGAGGCGGTTCCAATTTGTGCAGCTGGGTGAGAGGTTGCAATGCATCTAACCGTAATGCATTGCGTCAGGAACAGAATGCGTTGCTTTATGCCAGTGCTGAAGGCAAGTCGAACGCACTCAATGAGCGGGCTGTGGAAACAAACTGAAATGGGGACTTAATACAGAGGACTAATGACAACAACCAGAAACAACTGATCATATGGGGATCCCACACAAGGTTAACGAGGGGATGTGGCACACGGAAGGAACGGACGATCAGGGTTGGGGTAAGATCTTTATCATTTTGGAAGCCATTAAGAAAAAAATGCTCTTCCTTTTTTATCCTGTTCATTTTGTATTTGAATGCTAAAAAACACATTCAGGTGTAATTTTGGGTGGCCGGGAACCAGTTAATTGTTTTTCCATTATTTCTTATGGAAAAAAATCGAACTTTTTAAGATTCGATCCGGAGTCCGGAACGGATTAAGTTCGAGAACCGAGGTATCACTGTACTACATTTTGTGTTGCATGACATTGCAAAACTCTGAATTGCCTTTAATGTTGAAGGGATTTTTATTAAATGGTGTTCCGTGTTTCCTCAATGTTTCATATGTTACAAATGAGTTTTGGCGTTGGAGGAACACCAAATACAGCAAAACGAAAAGTAGCTTTCTTATAGTCTCCATTTTACACTAATTTAAAAACGGTTCATGTCATAATTTCAATTTCCCAACTCCCTAGTCAGATCCTCCAAGTACGACTTGAAGGCAGCATTATACGTATACTACACAAGCTGAGAACGACATACTCATCGTGATGTTTTTCTTAGAGAGAATGATATAAAATGTGAGAGGTATCTGAGCGAAATTGGAGCGAGACAGGACGACCGCTCCAGCTTTAATTAAAAAACCGCTCCGCGCTCTGACTGAATTCCGTCCTCTCCGCTCACGCTCCGCTGTGTTTGACGTTATTTGTGCCATCTGGGGCTGAAGGCAGCAGCGTTATTTGCTAGCGCTTAAGGGGGATCGAGGGGGAAAGAATAAGGGGCTAAAAGGAAGGCACCCAAAAGCAGTCCGGACAGAGAGCGGGAAAACAGTACTGTCCAGATGAAATCCAGACAAGTGGTTACTCTACCTGTTGTTGTGCTCATTCAGAATCCACTCAGCTTCTTTCCACTCATGCTCTAATATGGTGCATTGAGATGACAGTTCACTAATCCTTTGCTGGTTCACCTTGATCTGCTCAACAAAGCCGTCTTCCAGGTTAGAGACCTCCCCTATCCTGTGCAGAGTCTCCAGCTGCTTCCTGAAGACAGCGTTGTGCTGCTCAAGCAAACGTGCCCAGATGATGTACTTGGTGAAGCATTCATTGAGCTCCTGCAGACTGTCCCAGTCTAGGATAGCAGACTCAGGGTAGAAGACATCTGGAAGATCCAGTTCCTCGAGGCTGTCAGTGCACTCATACTTCTTTGTGCAAACATCACGCAGGCAGCTGGTCTTGAGCATGCTCATTGGGATTCACCAGCAATGCTGTGCTTTGGATCAACACTTTCAGAGTGTGAAAACCGTGTGGTCTCCCCTGAGCTGCCTAGCCCTACACTACACTACAACCAAGGTGCCTATAACCTCAAATGCAACCAGTCATGCCATCCAGTCATTTATTCCAGAGTTTGCCTTTCTTTTGTTCCAGACAACACAAAAAAACCCATCATGGTCTACTGATCAGATCCACCAGAGCGGATGGAATTCTGCTGTGTCAAACAATTCATTATATCATTCTTTATATTATTGTTCTGTTTTTAACCAGCTTTTTTCCATTTTGTTGGGGGGATTTGTTGATAGCTGCAGCCTGTCAAATGATGTGCAAATACCAGCCATACAATTTTCACGAGACGGAGAAAACACTCTGGAATAACACAGGGGTATTAAACAGCTGGGCCATTGTTGCACTCATTTCTCACTGGACATTATGCATTAGAACCCCAAGGGAATATTGTCCAAATGCTGAGCTAACTGCACTTCTAATGAGCAGGTGCATTTATCTTGCTTTGTTAACCTGACTCAATATTTGTTAATATAATTAACAAATTAAATGATTATAATAGTTAATTGTGCTGCTAAAAGGTGAAATAACATTTTCCTCATAGAATGTAGACCTGAAGATTTAATGTTTAAGATCAGCTCATTACTGCATTTTTTGTTGTCTTACTATATTCTTTTTTGTATTCCTGAGTACAATGCATTCATCTCCCAAATCCTTATACTGGTGAGGACATACATTTTGCAGTTTTGCATAAGAAATGGCTTGAAAACGGCTTTTTGGTAATTGGCCCATGCCTCTAAATGAATAAAAGAAGTGTGAGATCTTAGTTTTTCAGTTTTATTTTGTTTATGTATTGTGAATCTGCCCTGAATTGTCTATCAAACTAAATTAGGCTTTTCATTCTTCTTGCTGATGGGTGTCTTGGTCACTGTGGAGGGCGCTATCAGACCATATTGTCCAAGATATGACACTTGAATGAATTCTTGAATTCTTGCCCAGCCCAGAATGAATTTGGCGAGCGATTCTAGCTGTTGAACTGATCACCCATGAGAGTCTCCCTATCATCCTGTTCACTCACGCACTCAACATATATTGGCAACCAGCTATTTTCAGCTCAGTATGCACTCTTGAGACAATCACAATCATTCTTGCCCATGTTGCTGGACTCACTCATAGATCTTGTGGCGTGTTTGTGGGAAATTAAATTTAAAAAAATGTGAAGAGGGGCAAAGCAAACAAGTACTGGTCATGAAAAGACATTCACCTTCCGCTGTATGGAAATATTTTGTATTCCATAGAGATGCTATTAAGCAGAAGCAAGTAATTCGTAGAGTAATCAATTTTGCTCATAAATAATCATGACAGCTCTAAAAAGGTGATGCTAACTTTTTTTTTGGAAATTTGTTGAATTACCATGGAATATCCCTACAGTAAATCAGGGCCATGCTGCATTTGGTAAACATCATTGAAAAGATCCGATGGGGTATGAATGATAAAATCAACTTAATTAGATTATGTATTACAAAAGTAAGTCAAAATTAATTCACAATTTTTAAACTGTACAGAGCGCGTTCCCAATACATATTGCGCGGAATGTTACTGAGTATGTTTATAAGAAGTCTGCTGCCCAATAAAACACAACTTAAAAAACTACTTCTAATAAGCAGAAGAGCAAACAGAGGAAAAAAGAAAACAGTAATCAGCAAGTTTTTGTGCTTTCATAAAAAGGTTTTTAAAATCACAATGTAAAATGAATGTAATCCTGTGAAATATGGAATGGAGAGTTATTTATGTTATGTATCTGCTTAATTAAGTTTTTCTTTAATTTTGGGTTACTCCACAATTTAAGTGTTCAGTTTTGTTTTGAGCGGATTAAGAACACAAGAAATTTACAAATGAGAGGAGGCCATTCGGCCTATCAAGCTTGTTTGGGGAGAACTAATAGCTCAGAGTTGTTAAAATCTACCTCTGATTTAAAGGAACCCAGGGTTTTAGCTTCCGCTACACTAGCAGGAAGACTATTCCACACTCTAACTACACGCTGTGTAAAGAAGTGCTTCCTCAAAATTGTTTTAAAATGTTCTCCCGCTAATTTCCACTTATGGCCACGAGTTCTGGTATTTAGACTAATATTGAAATAGCCATTTGGCTGAACAGCATCCAGACCCATTAGAATCTTATAGACCTGGGTCATATCCCCCCTTAGTCTCCTTTGCTCAAGGCTAAACAGATTCAGCTCAGCTAACCTCTCCTCATATCATTCTCGTAGCCCTCCGTTGTACCTTCTCTGAGGCAGCCATGTCCTTCTTGAGGTATGGTGACCTAACTTGCCCACAATATTCTAGGTGGGGTCTTACCAAGGAATTATATAAATGTAACATCACCTCCCTTGATTTAAACTCCACACACTTAGAGATATAGCCTAACATTCTGTTGACCTTTTTTATTGCTTCCCCACACTGGCGAGAGTGGGACATGGAAGCATCAACATACACACCAAGATATTTCTCGTAATCAGCTACTTTTATTTCAGTGGAACCCATAAAATATCTGTACTTTATATTTCTGCTCCCTGCATGGATTACCTT
>JAABNY020000040.1:13046045-13059160 GCA_015164015.2 Brevimyrus niger | reverse complement strand
TGCCACAGTTCCTAAAATCCCTGCAGCTTTAAGCTTTAGCAAGAGCCGTTTGTGGGGGACAACATCAAAGGCCTTCCAGAAATCTATGTAGATCACATCATAGGCCTTTTTGTGATCAATTTCACTTGTAGCTTCCTCAAAGAACTGAAGTAGATTCGTTAAGCAGGATCTACCTCTCCTAAATCCATGTTGGCTATCCTTTATAATGTTATTTGTATCCAGGTAATCTACCATTTTCACTTAAATTATAGCTTCCATTATTTTTCTAGTAATGCTAGTTAAACTGATTGGCCTACAGTTTGCTGGACTCCCTGCGTCCGAGCGTCCAAATGGCCGGCGCCAGGTTGTGTGTAGTCATTGGGGTTGGGATAATATACACATATATTGTTCAATTCAATTCAATTATTCAATTTAATATATACACACACACACATAGATACAGATTTATAGTGCTTTGGTTGAGTTATATGTTTTCTTTTTGTAATTAAAAAAATCCAGGGTGTTTGCATTTTTTTGATTGTTAATTGTGTTTTCTTAGAGAGTTTGGATGGTATGGAGGGTGATATAAACGCCAGGCTGCTGTGGGATGTACCCAGGGCCCCCCTTCCTAATTGTGTCGTACGGAAAAAGGGTGCTGCATGAACATTCCTCACTTTTGGATTAATCATTCTCTTTTTTACAGACAAAACCAGCCACCAGGCAAGACTTAATACATGAAAAGATGAATTTGGGGTGAAAATAAAAAGCTGCTCGAGGTTTGATATCCTAAAAGAATGAAGAATACATCACTTGAAGCACTGCAGGTTATAAACATTAAGCAAAACGCCAATTGCACTTTTATTTCTAGTCCAGTGTTTTTGAATGATTTCAAATAAATCTTCAATGAGATTTGGTCACTTTCTGAGCAGTCTTTCTCTGTTTTTTCGTAGTCACACTGTCATCGGACTCGTAAGGAACGTAGTCTGAATCATCATCAACAGATTCACTCTCATCATCCATGAAGCTGTCGTCATCCAAATCAGCAGATTCTTCTTCTCCTGAAGCCCTTTTAGCTGGAGAATATAAAGAGACCTTAAAAAAGCTTCATTGGGCTTTGTTTTTTGCCACCTATTAAACAAAAACACAACGTAACATAAAATATACCTGGATCCTTCGTGTGTTTGTATTCTTTCTTGTGCAGTGGGTTTTTCCTGGGGAAAAAAAAAGAATTGATAATTTTTTAGCCTCTTGCCCATAAATGCAGACGGGATGCAGTTCATGATCCTCTCCTGCATTTCCAATCTTTCCTGATGTTTGTAAATGATACGTGTCCATTAGAATGTATTAATTTGCGTTAACACAAAATTTTAAATTAATGCCACTTTACACCAGAGACGCTTTACACCTTTTTCATTATGTTGTTACATCTAAATTTTAATGAAGTTAAAACTGTCATGGGGTTAAAACACCTTTGTTAGTTATTATAATAATTTTATGTCTTTTGTGTGCATCTCTAACACCTATCCACATTTGGAGCACGTAATATTTTGCTCATTCTTTCTGGGAAAAAAAAACATTAATCTGAACGGAAACCACTTCAATTGTCACAGCTCCGCAACAGATGCATCTTAAATTGGTTACAAGTCTGGAATCACCAGTCACTTTAGGAATACCACGGCTCAAGCCACTCCAGTTTTTCTTTGCCAATCCGTTGTGCTCCTTAAAGGTAGCTCTCAATCGTAGGCTTTTTTCCCCACAGACTAAAGCAGACCTATGTACCTGCTTTTATCATATCCCATAATGTGATGCTGCACCCAGCAACCATCACAGGAGAGACTTGAATACAACCAAATATAGTGGTACCTCGGTTCTCTAACTCACTAGAACTCGAATTTCTTGGAAGTCGAACAAACCAGTTTGACCTCGAACTCGATCTGAATAGCCGAAGTCGAACTGTGAACGCTGACCTAATATAAATTGTACGCACCAGGAAATGAGTCATACTACAATGCAATTCCTACTTGAATGCCTTCTTCACAGACTGGACGATTAACCAAATAAAACAGCGCAACATTACAGTAACTAACAATAAATAAACCACTAACTTACATGTACTATTAGAGCATGTATGTCATTTATTTAAACTTTATTTTACCTGGTAAATTAACTGAAAAACAGTTCTCACTGCTTTACGTGATATTTAATCTGTTAATTTAATTACCTGAAACTGCAATTTTGCACCTCATGTATATATTGAGAACCATTTTATTACTTATTTCTTTATTTTTATTATTATTATTACTTTATTCAGATTTTTTAGCTTTGTTTTATTTGTTCTATTTCTTCAATGTCTGGTTCTGTGTCTATGCAACACTGCTCTACGTGCCTCAAATTGCCCCTCAGGGACAAATAAAGTTTTTTGATTTGATTTGATATTCAGGAGAAATAGCAGATTACGCATTGGAACTGCCTGAAATACATACATCATGCGTATAACTAAACTCTTCAGCCAATAAGGGCAAAGGTGTGTCGTCATGGAGGCGTTTGTGCAGCCGGGTGAGAGGTCGCAATGCATCTAACTGTAATGCATTGTGTCAGGATCAGAATGCGTTGCTTTAAGCCAGCGCTGTAAGCAAGACGACGCACCCAATGACCGGACTGGGGAAACAAACTGACATGCGGACTTAATATAGAGGACTAATGACAACAACCAGAAACAGCGGATCACATGGGGATCCCACACGAGGTTAACGAGGGGGCGTGGCACACGGAAGGAGCGGGGCACCTGTAGCAACTGGTCCCATATGGACACTCTGGTCTGTCGTCCTCGTCCTCGTCTGTGGGCTTCTCCTCGTAGTCGCTGTCACCAGGATGGCTGCACTCTTTGAAATGAACGGGGTTCTTCCTAAGAAACGAAAAAATATGGTAGAAATTAAACACAAAAAAAGGATGGGGTGATGTGTGGCTTGTGATCATAGATCTTTGTGCTTGTGATCATAAGGTTGCAGGTTCAAATCCTGCAATCAGAAAAGTGGTTTCACCATTGAACACTTGAGAAAGGCCTTTAACCCTCTGGAGTCTAGGGGTAGGGAACATACTTTCACTGACTGGGGCATGATCACACATTTCATTCAACATCATAAACTTAATTCAAGGCAAAAATTATTTCATATATATTTGTTTTGGCATAAAACTCAGCTTAATCTTGGTATACTTTGTAAATATGTCAGATTCATGTGAAGTTTGGAATTTGACATCAAAGTATAGACATTGCAAAATGCAGTTTGGAACACTTGCAGAAACATTATAAAAGTACATAGTAAGCAATGCTGGCAGTTTGTTTTGATCCCAGATATCTGATCACCAAAGTCTTGGCTAAATGAAGATTACTAAATGGTGTAGGTGCAACATTCAGTTGGATAAATAAATAAGACAAACCTAACTCATGCCACTATTTCTGGCTCCTTTCATTTAATATGTAGCAACTTTCATGTGTATTAGTGAGCCATTGTCACCTGGCCACGCCCCTACCCCCCTTTTATGGCGCTGATGGGGATGCATCTGGATCGTGTTTCACCATTGCGCTGTTCAGCAAATTACCATGTGAATGTGATCTAAATACGTGCTAATGTGGCTATTTAGAATGTGAATAGCGATCTTCGACTGAGAGTGGTACTACATGCCCCCGATGCAGGTAAAACAACTAAGAAATATTATTAAATAAAATCAAAAAGACAAAACTAATATGTATAGTGCAAGTATTGGGGTTCAAAACTAAAATTAAAAAATTTGGTTGTGGTGAACATGATTTATGTATACTTCTGATATAACCCTCCTTCGTCCTTTAGAATAGTTAAGCCAAACTGACATTAGCAAAAAACAGATTTAATGCCTTAAGAACAGTCAAACATGCTTCATCACATTCCAACCCTGGTGATCCATTCAGTGCTATAATACCACTACAGTTTCTTTGTCTATTGACATTTGGTCTGATGCAGCAGAACAGTGAATTTATTTCTCAGAGCAGGTTGCTGTTGGTTTATCTGCAGTCCAGTGTGACTGAGCATCATCTCCATGCCACTGTACCTGTAACAGTCTTTGCCGTAGGGACAGGGCACTCGCTGTGAATTCCTTGCCTGTGAAGGACCCTCTTTCCTGTTAACCGAGTCCGGCTTCTTCTCAGCTCCAGAAGCAGGTTCCCCGTTGCTTCCAGCCGGTCTCTCAGGGTCGTCAGACTCCTCGCTCGTCTCTGCCTGGATGGGCCTCACTGGGCGCCTGGCCTTCGTGACGAATGACGCAGAGGCCTGTTAAACCAAAACAACCTTTTTTTTGCACCTTCCAGGAACGCTACGGAGCGCTGGGGGGGGGATATTCATAAAAGACACCATAATGGTTTAGAATCAGCGAATGAGAATTTGAAACTACAGAGAACCTTGCTTCGTGCGTCATCTTCCTCATTGCTCCTCGTCCTCTTCATCGCCTTCCTGGGTGAATGTTCTGTTCCACCCTCCTCCGACTCATCCCCCGAGGAGACGGCTCTTCGGTCTCCCGGCGTGGAGCTGGCCGTTTTGGCCTGGGATGGGGTCGCCGTCCCCCCACCCCATTTAACACCTTTCGAGGTGGAAGGGCTCGGAATGTCTTCACTACTCTTCTTTCTCTTCCTCCCCTGCCTGAGTGAATGCTCTGTCTCACTCTGCTCTGACTCATCCCCTGAGCAGGTGTTTCTTCTCCCCCCCGGGGTGGAGCTGGGTGCTTTGGCTTGGGATGGAGTCGCCTTCCCTCTACCCCTCTTGACGCCTATAAGGGGAAAAAAAAAACCAAACTGCACATATTAAACATACAACACTACAGACAAATTAAATTATATGAATTATAATTTAAAATTTCTTCCAAAACACTTCAAGTTATTTGTAATGGTCTAAAAATGGTTCTACAAATTTTAATGTTTATGAAAAGTTAATTTATTATGTTTTGTTCTGTAAAAGTTACACAATACCAGTAATCAATCAATGAAATTTAGTGTGGTCTCATCTGATTAAAATTAATTGTCATTTTAGTCTAATTTAAAGTATTTTCTTCCCTTTCGATGCAGCAGATCACATTCTATGGGTTTATTCACGCTGCCTGACATTATGGGATGACAAAAGTAAAATCCTAAAATGCGATGAGTGAGTTGTGGGTGTGAGACGACCTTTGGGTGTGGGGGGGCTCTTTCCGAAAGCGGCCGCTTGCATCATCCACGCAGGCAGCACCCGCTTCCTCTCTTCACTCCCAGAATCCACTGTGCTGGCCTATAGAGTGATATCGAAAACAGCGGTCACCCTGAAATCATCTGGCTTCACAGCCCCCAACCCGCCTGGACTTCCACCCGCGAGGTGCATCCAGACTGCCCACTCGCCTGCTTCGGAGGCCGAGCGCGATCGTCCTCTCGCCCGAAGTCCGACGCCGCAGACTCCGCGGCGTCAGGTCTGCCTGGGCCACTCAGCCCATTCTGCCCCTGACTCCCCTCACCGCTCTCATCCTCCGCCAAAGCTTGGTTGTTACTGTAGGAGACAGGATGGCGTCTGTGTGGACCCTAAGGCTTTCAAAATGCAAAGCTTCGATAACATTGGCAAATAAAACATAGGTGTGCTGAAAAGACAAACAGAACATAACAGCGGGTTTAACCCTCTAAACACAGCAAGAAGGCGGTAGCTGTGGAGCTGTTGAATTTCACCAGCTGACTACAATAGCACAGCCACAAAATGTGACAAAGGTAATTCCAGGGTGCATACATGCTGCCAGGCTCAATGGCCACATTTTAAAAATAATAACAGATAGATACTTTATTAATCACCCTGGGGGAATGCCTGCCCATAACAGCGCCCAGGAAGCTGGGGATTAAGGGCCTTGCTCCAGGGCCCATAGATTTACTGAGGCTGGGCTTGAACAGGTCAGTTTCTGATCACAGGCACCAAGGCTTAGCCCACTGAGCCACACGCTGCCCCAAAGAGACAACAAGCCATCTGGCACTGTCACTCAAAAAAGGTCACCAAATATTAGTTTTACTGTGAGTAACAAAAACAAGTACCTCTGTGTGTTTTCCTCCTTGGTGGAGATGACCCTATAGATGTATTTTCCTGGCAGGAGAGAAAAGATTTCCCCTGGGTGAAGGGGGTGCCACCTGCTCTTTTCCAGGGCCCGTGGGGGGTCCTCCAGAGCGGACTGCCAAAAGCAGGGATTCGCATGCGTCTGAAAGGAAGGACAAGCTCATCAGAAAGGGCCTGTATCACAAAACAGGATTTCTTGCGTAGCCAAATAATTTGTCAGATTTAAGGTACCCCAGATTAAATGGACTTTCTCTTAGGCAGAATTAGCCCAAACTACCTTAAATCTGACAAGTTATCCGGCTAAGCAAGAAATTCTGCCGTGTGATACAGGCCCAGTAGGTTAAACAGGCAAAAAACAAGCAAGCAAATAAATAAAACTTTACATTTTTGAACCATGTTAATATTGTGGAAATTATTTTGTGATAAATTTTCCAAAAAAAGTTACATAATATTTTCATTAACCTTAAAACATAAAATTGCACTCTAAAGTGCTATGTATGAGACACAGAAACAGGAGTAAGAAATATCCTTTAAAAACACTGGCCCAAAAACATTACACAACTTACAATGCTTTTCATTTTATGACTGCATTTGAAATGGAAAATAAATGTGATTAACAGAAAAGTAAGGGAACCAAAACTGACCAATACATAGACAGCGGAAAATTAAATGATCTGAGGCCAAACCTCGTTCACCTCTCCCTGCAGACCCCAAAGACAATTTAGCTAATGCCTAGTGCCCTTTGACAGAGAATTATACTGGATACAAGCAATTATAAACATTGCATAGAAACCTGCATTTAAAATTAAAAAGCATAAAAAAGCTAGTAAAGTGCAAGATGTTACAAAATAACAAAATTCTGTTGACGTACTCCATCCATTTTATGAATTATTTTCAAGAGAAAGCATAACCAAAATTTGATTGATAGCTTGCTGTGTAGCAAGCAGGTCTGGAAAATCCATAAGAGGAAACATGTCTGAATAAAAAGAGACAACAGGAGGTGAAACCTAATGAAGTCGGAGTTCATGGAGGGGATCACAAATGAAATGCATACAGGTTTAATGCGCAGCTGTCCATCATTGTTCTCCAGCAGACCATGATGTCTGGACACCCTTTTATCAGTGACCTGAGAGAAAGCACACAAACAATTAATAAATAAAGCACACCCCTTTTATAATTCACCAAGAAAATGAGCAACCAATGTGGCATGCACTGTTTACCACTGAAACTTAACATTTTCACAGAAGACATTCACGCTGAAGACTTAACATCTCAGTAATATAGTCACAAATCAAGTATTTAATTTGGCATTTTTATTATTTTTTTTTAGTTGACCAGCACAAAGTTTGACTTTATTCAAATCAAGATTCCATAGCAAATATACAAAAATTCAAGTCTTGCAGACATTTTAATTACAGCTATAGCAAGTCATGTCTACTGTGATGAAACACTTAAATTTAGTTTTAATTGAATATTAATTGAACACCTTGAACACGAGTTGGATGCATTTCATCTGCCACAGAAGTGCAATACCATGGACCCATATCAAAAAGCTAGATTTTTTGCTTAGCTGGACAACTTGTCTGATTTATGGTACCTCAGTTTAAATGGTCTTTATCTTCGTTCACTTACAATTAGCCTGAGCCACTGTAAATCCAACAAATAATCCGACTGATCATGAGCCCGGTTAATTGCCATTGTTAGCAATATCACTTGATAACACATTACGCGCGGTGCTTTACGTATAAAACTCTGTAGCAACACGTCCACAGATAAGTTGGACGGTATAGTGTGTGCGACCAATTTAATGAGCCACAAATGAGAAGTAGTGCTTAAACAGGATAAAACTACAACTTTCCAAGGGCACAGCCATCATGGATTCTGAAATTGGGATTCTCTGTGCTGTAGTGATGGGTCGTCCTTAATCATTAATCTTTAATGTGACTCGTGGGGGTGATTTGTTCAGTCACGCAGGATGATCTCTGATAGTGATTTCAGCATCATATGAGAAAAATTTAAAGAATAGCAAACTCTTTATTACCTTTTAGTACATTCAGTGTTATGGAAAAGAACCATCGTCAATCACACATTTATAAAGTAAAAATCATAATCATAACAATAATTAATAATAATAAGATATGCACCCGTTTGTAAAGAAGGTTGCACATTAACTAATTTCTATATCCAGTGCAGTCACATCACATAACATAAGAATGAACGACTCAAAAGACGTGACGAATGAACTAATCAATCCACTTTCCGGCTCAGACTGCATACGCTAAACTTATGAAGCCGTGACGTGATGAATGAACGACTCAAACCCGAAGACTGGAGAGATTAACTAATCAATTCTTTTTCCGGCTCAGACTGCCTTAGTTAGCTAATTGGGTTGTCCAGTGATGAATAAACGACTCAAACCCAAAAACTTGTCAGATAAGAGGCCAGGTGAGCGAATCATAGACTAAAGACCCAGGTAAACAATGAATTAATATTTTCTGTTTCTTATAGCATTATAGTTTTGTCTTGTTTGTAGTATGATCAACATTTGTGTAAGCAGTAGATGTGTAAGGAAGGTAACAGATACCATTTTAATTATACATTTTAAAATGAACGAAATGACTCGAAAGAAGATTCATTCATTTTTCAACATTGCTGAACAAGGTCCGAGTCATTAAAATGATCCAAACTTCCCATCACTACTGTGCTACTCCGAGCTGCTCGTGTCTCTGACAAATGGGAGCGTGCATGTTGTCACTTCCGGCTTCAAAACTCAGGAGAGTCCGGAATACGACTCGGAATACAAGTTCCGAGGGCAAACAGAACGCATCAAAACTGCCCGAAATTGGTTGACAGAGAGATTTCAGGGATTTTGAGTCATTCTGCGCTGCAGATGGGTTAATTGAATTAAAAATTTTAATCAGATTAACCATGATGATGGATTAATCTGCATTAACCCGTTAATTTTGACAGCCCTTCCGATATTCTAAATTACGTTACAGATATCAGTGAAGGAAGATTTCATACTGCTTTCAGGTATCTGGAATTAAAATTATGACTAGTAGTTGGATTGTAAATATCTGAAATCGGATTAATTCCTAGTAAGAATTCAAATGCAGATATCCAGAATGAACTTTCTGAATATCTGAAATATAATTCTGGATATCTGAAATTAAAAGCCCAACAGACATGAATGGCAAAAGTGACATAATTTCTCCTAGGAAGAATGTCAAAGTGGATATGTGAAATGACGATTGTGGATAAGAAGAATGCCATTGTGGGTACCTGAAATGCTGTTTTTGACTAGGAAAAATTGAATTAGAGATACCTGCAATACATATATCCAATCTAGCAATTAAATGTTAAAACGGCTTGCCATACAATGTCGGGAACTAACTAATGCAGCCTTACTGAGTTCAGTACCGTCATGTCTGGGCTGGAGTGGAGACCACCCAGTGTTCAGCAGCCAGACCCTTCTGAATCCCTCTAATGCCAAAGTCTTCTAAGTCCACGAAAGCATTACGGTCTTACATATATAGTAAACTACAACCATCACTATGTTCTGGTTCATATTTGCATATAAATATGCTTCAGAAAGAAAAATCAAGATATGGCCTATATTTAAAGGTATTAAGCAAAGGTACATGTTAAATCCATCCATCTTCCATAAATACTTTATCCAGTGCAGGGTCATGATAAACCTCTAATAATAAACAATGAAGCCAAACTTCAAGACAGGGCACCAAAACCACAATGCGACTAAAGCCCGAAGGAAACAGGAGGAAGACTCACCCCAAGAAACGGACCTCTTCCCAGCAGCGTTTCCCCCTGGGGTAGAGGTATAGGACCGCCACCATCCACGGGCTCCAGCTCAAACCCCGACATTGAAGTCTGGTTTGTAACAATGAAGTTAGCTTTAGTATCAGATTATTACATGGTGATCTTACACAATTAGCTGCATCTTTCTTTATGAACGTTCCTTGCTATTTTAAGTTATGTATTTTATAACATGATCCGTTTGATAAAACTTGCGCTGTGTACGATTTTTCTACCATTCTTAAGTTTTGCACATTTAAAATACCAGCCTATTTAGAGGACCTAGTGACCTGATGAATATTTTCGTTCTTCCACGTTTTATACCTTGTGTGGGTCCCGGCGAATGCACATCAGTATTACATACGAGTGCATTGGTTTGTTATGATTGTTCAGATAACCCCCGATAGCGCCACTTCAAGCAGTATTTATACAGTGAAGCTCCGGTAATAAAAGCACCTCTTGGGGCACTTCATTATTTTCCAGGCTACCTAGAAGTTTTTTGCTTTTTTCCTTTTACCTTTTGCTTACGTCTTATATAATTTTAAAGTGGACAGTCCCATTAAATTATATGATGTTTATTCAACAGTATGGTTAAACAAGACAAATACGTAAGCCTGGTGTCACGGGAGTGTGCTTTAAATCAGTGATCGCTCCCCCCGATCCTGTTTTGGTACCCAAACGTAGTTGGTGTTGGTACAGTGAATCATATATTAAACAAATACAGGAAAAACATGAGTCTGACAACGACTTCTGCCTTTAGTCGTCTTTATGCGCTTTTTGCTCAGTTCATTAGGTTTTAAAATAGTTACCTTTCATAACAATAATGGGTTGAAGGGTGCAAATGCCGGGTGCATTTCCAAGAAATTATCAAATAATTAAAAACGATTTTAAAACACCTAACTACAGAACCAGTCCCAAACACGTGACTCGTGGCGTCTGCTGGGCGTTCCCGTTGCGTCACCCGTACCCTGACCCGGATGCTGTTCCAGAGGGCGTTTCCGTTACGTCACTTCGTACAGTCGGACGTGAACTGGTGGGACTTTTAATTGTTACCGGTCAGGGACCGGCGGGGATATTAGGCTGAAGGTAAATATATTTCAGTTTAATGCCGGTTTGTATATTAGCTTAAATATATGACGTGTGTACTTTTATAAATGCAGAATGAAATTAAACAAGGCTTGGAATTTGTGGTGAAAGGCAGGCTATACGTCGGGTCGGGTGAGGGTAAAATGCGGACCGTTTACAAACAATGGAGTTCATGTTTATAAACAGACGTGTCGCAAATGACGCACGCCGCATAGACAGATCACGTGGCATAGAAGTGATCACGTGGCGATCGAGGTGTGTGCAGCTGACGACGTGGAGCGCGATCAGCCGGCGGCTGCAAGGGTGGCGTATACGCTGGACGTAAACGAAGGAGTATTGGAGGCCCCTTTGTTTACGTCCGGCGGAATCCGCCGGAATTCCGCATTTTACCCTCACCCCGTCGGGTCAGTATATGTAACATCACGCGCACTTAGAGTGGAGTCGTTAACAAAGGTTACTTTGCGTGGTAAAGTTGGTTATATATTGGACATTCACTGGATATTCGGCTTTACCTCCTTTATATCTTAAAAGTCTGCACTTTTATTTATTTATAAAGATTTTATTACAACATTTCAGGAAATAGCAATATGTCCTAAGGACGTCCTCTTCTGGTCTATGACATCCAAATGCAATATTTTTTTTTTCTGAGGACAACGATGTGCAGGCTTATGTAAGTAAATACAGCACATAAAGTAATATTTTTCTATAAACATAAACAATAAGTACAGTTGACCCTTCTGCATTGTGACATTCACCATCAGCGTAAAGAAAGACTAGTTCCAGCTCGCTTAGGTTTTACACCGAAGAAGGGTCTGCTTGGTAAAGGTGTTGCCGGGTTTGCAGAGTAGCAGTGACGTAAAACTAAGGAGATGTTTGATTACAGTTCACACTGGCTGTTCCTCAACACCGAGAACTTGTGGTCATCCATGCTTTACATGCTACTGGAGGTTCCCGATCTCATGCAAAGCATATGCATTTATTGCAAGTTCAGTATAAACTAATATGGCATATCAATATAAAAGTCAATTACTGCAAGTATTATACAATCTTCCTTCACTGAGCCAAATAAATCAGAGCAGAACAAAGAGAACAGAATAGAAACACTGTGTTGCGGTTTCCATGGGCAGTTTTCTTGTACAGCGTACAATACCGACTGGTCAGAGAACTGGTCGTAAATTCTGCCAGTTGTTGAACAAGTGGGTCATTAAGTGGGGAGTGTCTGTATTTAATTATACTTAAAAAGGCAATTAAAATGTTTTTTTCTTCTGAGAAACAATGTTCTTGCCTTTGGAAGCAATTCAAAGGCATTACTGTTAGAAAAACATAGCAGAACTGTTCCAGTATCAATGATTGGTTCCCACATTCTTACTGAATGTATTATGTAGACAGTCCCTTACAAAAGGTTGAGCTGTTTGTTTATCAGTTTTATGGGAATTTGCTGCATAGTGATGGCAAAAAGAAAATGTAGGCAATATACCATATTGCAGTAGAATATTTCCTCTTGAAACTGAAAATTTTCGTGATTTTAGGGGGTGTTAATTGTAAGATATAGGGGAGGTAAAGCCAAATATCTAGTGAATGCCCAATATAAAACACTTTACTATGCTAGGTTGTTTCGGGTTTTTATATGACGTTGTTTAACACTTCTGGAGTTTGTAGTAGGACGGAAGGTTAAAAAACATCCAAGAATTGTTGTCTCTAAATTGGCCATAGTGCATAAATGTGTGTGTGGTCATGGACTAGCATAGAGCCCAACCTTCGGGCTGACACAATTGTCATTTTCCTGTCCAGTGCACACGTTCAACATATTGTTGTGTCTGTGCGGTTCGGTCTTCTGTTGGCACATTGCTATCTTGAGATAGTGGAAAGCAATTGCGTGATAGAACAAAAAATATCTGGGGGGTGTTTTTCATACGTGGATTACTCGTTTAGCCAGATGTAATTGTTGACAATTTGGCATGATGCTGGACCTGACTGTTTTTTAAAACTCTTGCTGGATGTATTGTCATAGCAGCACATCCAAATCCTCAATGCCTGGAGCGGTTTGTTCTACATAAACAAAGATTAGTTCACACACTTAGTGTCCGTGCATGGAAATCCATTTAGTCATGGCCTCGCCATTTATGTAAAGTGTGTGTGTGTGTGTAT
>JAABNY020000040.1:13021111-13035943 GCA_015164015.2 Brevimyrus niger | reverse complement strand
AATATATTCCAATATTCTAGTATTGATTTTAATGCAAGGTTATTTTGTATTACTTTTAATAAAGTGTTTTTAGAAGCAAACCTAAATGTGCCTGTTTGTTCCTTCGAAAGCCCTACAGTATATTCCCCTTATATAATCTTAAAACATATTTCATAAAGACGGATCAGCCTGGCAAGTTGACTTAACTTAATTTAACTTCTAACTTGATCTTAAGTTCTGTTCCAAAGCTAGTTTAAAGGCTCCATCTGTGACTCAACTAGATAACTGACATTTTAACTTACTGTAAAGCCCTTTTTGTCCAAAAAGTTTCCAGCACTATGGAACCAACAAAGCCCTGTGAAACTACCTGATAGTAGGGAAAACACAAGTATAAACTTTGCACTTGGACAACCTCTTTTTTGTTTTTTTATATTAGCATTTCAGTTGTTCTTTTTTTTTCAATTAGATGCTGTGACAAAAGTAGCCGGGCCACAGCCTCAGAGGCGGAATCTTCAGTTAAAACATAGCTGCAGGATGCTAGACACCGGGATGGGGGAAGGAGCAGAAGGACACTGAGGGGATTGATTTAATATAGATTATTTAAGTATGTAATATTACAGTATGTGCTCATTGTTATGTTAGAAAATATTTAGTATTCAATCCACATACTCAGTTTTGTATTCAATTTTCATTGTTTTCTTCATTTTTTCTTTTAACCTGTCTGTGAACAGATGTGTTTGAAACATATTACTTTTAGTTTATTACTGCTACTTTCAATAAGTGCAAATATTCTGCGGTGCAGGAGGTAGTGCTACTGTTCTGCAACTGGAGGGTTGCCGGTTCCAGTCCTGGGTCCTCTTGATCTCATCGAAGTGCCCTTGAGCAAAACACTGACCCCCACTCCTGGTGAGCTGGTTGGCGCCTTGCATGGCAGCCTCCGCCACCGATGTATGAGTGTGAGCGTGCATGGGTGAATGTGAGGCATAGTGTAAAGCGCTTCAGAAAAAAGCACTATATAAATGCAGTCCATTTACCATATTCTGCATATGCATTAATAATAAAGTTGTGGTATACCGGCAGTATAGGACCAAACTAATTTTATTTGTTAAAGACCCCCAGAGCATACCCACAGGGACACTGTGGCTTCACAGCTTTCCTACCTCCCAATGTCTCCACTGTAGGCCCACAGTTTGCCCAGAGTATGACCAATATGCCCACAGTACACCCCACGGTGTGCCCAATCCAGTGTGGGAGCATCCAGCAGGCCAAAAAATGCAGGGCATGTATGTGTAGGCCAATCCAAAGTGGGCATACTGTGGGCCCACAATGGGGTCCAAAGAGGCCCACTCTGCTTAGTGTGGAAGCCCACATTGGCCCCACAATGGCCCCATACCGTAGGGGCCACATGTGTCCCGCATTTCACGTCGGTAATGGGGCCCACAGTGGGCTGCAAGGGAACACAAAACTATTAAAAAAAAATATTTTCTCAACCTGGCCTTTAAGGGGCTCCGTAGGTAACTGCTCAGCTATACTAATCTAGGCTTCTGCCCAGCGGGAAAAACCATATCTGCATCATCTTTCTTTACACAACACCCTCCTAACTATAAAGCTCCTGTTCTCTCACTTATACCTGAAGTTAAGAAATAACTGTTTTTTCTCTTATGGAGAGAGCACACATCCCATGCTTGTTACATGTTATGTCCTTGATCCTCCTCCTACTCGCGTTTAGCAACACGGGATATTTTGTGATGACTTAGGCAGGAAGTTCAAGGGTCATTGAACCATCCAATCAGAGTCCGAGATAGAAAGTCAGAATTCCGAGATAAAAAAAGTCAGAATTCCAGGATAAAAAGTTCTGAGATGAATCGGGCTATTTTTCTCCTCCGGGTGTCGGAAACGGGCTTCCATATATAATTGCCCCTTGCAATAATCAATAAAAAGAAATGATTAGGAAGGGGGGAAAAACTACAGGACAAATGCTAAACACGTGACCTATAGCGACTGATGGGCGTTCCCGTTACGTCGCACGTATCCTGACCCGGATGCTGTTTTGCCAGCCTCAGGGGGCGTTTCCAATACGTCACGGTGTAAACAGAGCTGGACGTGAACTGGGGCATTTAAACCTTTAGCTGTCATAGGGACCAGCCGGGATATTGCGCTGAAGGTACTATTATTCTAATTTAATGTTGGTTTCGAATTATTAACCTTAATATATTACTTACTGGTGTCTTTATAAGTGCAAAATGAAATTAAAGACTGCTCACTTTGTGGCGAAAGGCAGGCTACGCGTCTGGCCGGTAGATATAAAAACACGCCTGCTGAGAGTGGAGTTGTTAACAGGACTCCACTGGAGCTAACGAGTTTGTTATTTATCGGCGTGGGGCTACACATCCATAGCTGTGTTGGCTTAATCAGTTCCTTCTATGTGCCTTTAACGGGGGACAAATATCGAGTTACTTTCGCTTTTTCGCGTAACGTTGGGCGACAATTCCGGAGCAGGAAGGAATTTCATAGACATTTCATTCGTGCCTCTAAGTTGCCCGTTGTGTTTAAATGTATCTACACAGTGACAGACTGACTTCCCGTCCATCCTTTTGTCTATATGCTGTCAGACATGGTTCAACGCCCCCCTCCCCACCCACATCCTAAATCTGTCTATAGTGAGCGACGGACGGCAAATAATGTATTTTAATCATTTAAATGGACCCTCACGGAGGGTGAGGGTAAAATGCGGAATTCCGGCGGATTCCGCCGGACGTAAACAAAGGGGCATTGGAGGAGCTCAGCATATACTCCACCCTTGCAGCTGCCGGCTATGGCAAGCCGTTTTAACATTTAATGGCAAAATTAGACTTTCCGGAATGAACCTTACAGATATGTACACCATATTTTTGACTAGTTGTAATTGCATTCTGACAAGTCAAAGTGACAGTTAGAGATATCTGTAAATCAGTTTTGCATAGTCACAATGAAAGTTAGGGATATCTGCAATTAAGTTTTGAAGAGTCAAAACTGAATTACGGATATCTGCAAGGACGTCACTGAAACTGATATTCGACTCGTCACACATTCTAAATTACAATTACAGATATCTATAACTGAGTTTTGCCTAGGCAGAATTAAAGTTAAAGATATCGTAAACGTCATTTTGACTCGTCAGCATTGCTGTGTCCGACGCTGCTCGTGAAAGGCTTCCCATTGGATATTTGCCCAGCAGACAAATTATTCGAACAAAGTTAGCCTATCTCTGGGTTGAACATTAAGCCGCTCTCGCCAATATCAAACCCGTCATCCTATTTGTCATAACTTCCGACACAATTACAGATATCTGCAACGTTAGTTTGCCTAGTCAAAACTCTATATTCAAGATATCTGTAATTACAATTTGACTAGGCAGAATGAAAGTTAAAGATATCTCTCATTTGAGATATCTCTAATCAAAATTCATTTTAAGATATCTATAATTTGATAACGTATCTGGTTCTAAATTATGTCTATTCACAATTCCTGTTAGAGATATCTACAATTTCATTCTGACTAGTGACAATACCTGTTCAAGATATCTATAATCCAGTTTTGACTAGTTAAAATAGAATTTAATATATCTAAAAAGGACATTATAAATATATTTAATTGAGGGGAGTTGATATCTTGAATAGGAATTGTGACTAGTCAGATTTAAATTGTAGATATCTCTAACAGGAATTATGGATAGTTATAATTTACTAGTAGATATCCACATTTTACAATGTGGATATCTACAACTGAGTTAAAGATATCTGTAAAGGGAAGCTCCATAGATATAATTGGGAAAAGTGACGTCATTCGTCCTAGGAAGAACCACGTTGTGGATATCTGGAATGACCGTTGTTGATAGGAGGAATGCCATTGTGGATATCTGAAATTTTCATCTTGCCTAGGAAGAACTAAATTACGGATATCTGTAATACATATCCAGACTTGCCATTGAATGTTAAACCGGCTTGCCATACAGAGCAGTGCTTTACAATATGGTCTGTGACACACAGGGTAGGGCTCTGATGGGTAGCACAGCAAACATGTGAGAGGCGAATAGTTTGCTCAAACACTTTACGCTATGCAAAGCAAAATGTACAGATAATTGTAAAAGCAGGCTGATTGATTTCCCCATTCTACATACTCAAGACCTTAAAGATCTTTTTACAACGCAGCACACCCACTGGATCTTTTGGCATTGTCATACCTGAGCTGTACAGCGCGGTTTAACCTCGCTTCCGTTCTACTCTGCAGAAGGACCAGCCCGGTAAAGGCATTACCGGGTTTGGAGCGCGGCAGTGACATGCGCTAATTCCCGCTAGTACGCCTGTGTCCATTTCTCAAGTATCAAACTCTATCAGAATTAGCATTCGCTAGTGAAAAATTGCACTATGAATCCATTCCGTTCAGTTGTACTTTTTGAAGTAGCAGAAAATTAGACTGTGTTAATGTGGGTTCGCCATGATCTCATAAAAATTGAGACATAATAAATATCACACCTTTAGTTTAGGTTAAGTCCATGCTAAGTTAGCTGGCGCACCATTGTGGTTTAAAAATATTTATGAATGTCACAGTTCTGCGGATCTGACATTTAAGGAATGCAAAAGTAAGACCAATCACAGGTTGGTTTGTTTGTTCATAGTGTGTACATTACTAATACCAGTATAAATTAATTTTGATTTCATTTCCTGGTTACTCCTGGACTGAGTATTTATCGGAAGTATTAGCATATAAACACCTATGGTACTTATTTTAAAGGGATGCCACAGAAGATTACTTAAACAGATTAACTCAAACCTTCAGGCTGATGATAAGCTCCATTTAATGTCCCGTTAAAACTTGTTTGGCTGAACTGATTTTTGGTCTTTGAAACAATTCTTTGTTGGAGTGAATCTGAAGAAAATACCTGTATTTTGCTTTTTACTAAATCAGCTTTATCTCACTTGATGCGATTCGTATACTGCATTTACGTGAAAGCAAGCATGCAAACACAACATAGAAACATGAACAGAATCATTGTCCACGCACCAATCATCATAGTTTATGAATCGGCATTTGTCTATGAATGGGTTAATTTTAATATTTATTATTGATATTTATAGAAAATGTATGGATGTATGTTAATAACTTTGAAGAGTTTAAAAAGGGTCCATAGACTAGAAACAAAGCTATGGTGGCTAGGCAAAAGGTAATCAACCTACGTCATGCTTCACATTTAATTTCTTTTTTTTTCCCAGCTATTTATTAAACCGTCTGGCTCTGCGAGCTATGCAGTATGTCTCCAAGTGGAAGCCAGATGCACATCATTTCAGTGAAGGAAGCTCCACCCTGATCCCAGTCAAAGAGCATTTTGGCAGAAACTTTGCCGAAAGCCTGCCCAATGAAATGAGCCTGAAGATTTTTAGCGAACTGGACATCAAGAGCCTGTGCAGTGCTGCGATAACGTGCAAACTGTGGAACCGCATTATTGAAAATAGCGACTATCTGTGGAGGACGCACTGTCTGACTGTGTGCGGTGTCTGTCAGAGAGAGGTGGACGGGGACAGAGGGAGTGGCCTTTCCTGGAAGGTTTGTCTTTATTGTTACAATTGTTTTTGCTAGGATGGGTGTTACCTGTGATGACTGTGCTGAATCAAGGCTGAAGCACAGAAGCTTTTATTTTTTACCTTGAACAAATGCTATGATACATTCACAGTCTTCAATCAAAAATGTCATTGTAATGTTATATATCCAAAGTATTATTATTGTTATTTATTATTATTATTAATAATAATAACAACAACAACAACAACATCACAAATAGCCTGTTGCCGTGCTTGAAGTGTGCTCCATGCTGTTAGGGGCAGATGGATAGATGGATGTTTTTTTCAGTCTTTGAGGGAAAATTGTATGGATGACTTACTGCTCATTCTGTTCTCTGTTTCTGTGCTTGCACTGGAATGTTTTTACAGGAAGGGTTATTTGACAAGAGAGAGAGAGCAGTTAAAACAATGTTACAGTGTTATGTTCTCTTAGTATGAAGTGATAGTTGTTGTGTTTTTGGTTACTGGTTCGAATGTCTCTCTGTGTCCAGGTCACTCTAGTACGAAATTATTGGAAGGGGTATGTGAAGAGAGAGTGGCTGAGAGGCAGATTTAGCAACATTCGGCATGTGGACGATCTCCCTGAGCGAAGCATGTGTGTCCTGGATGCAGAAAGCTGGGGTGAGGTCCTGGAAGCTGAGCTGGAACGATAACGTAAAGAATGCTGAGGGTTTTCAGCACATCACTTTATGAAAGTTCAGTTATTTTACCTTTCATACGATTTTGCACTTAATGTTTGTATGTATTTTAAGAATTTCAGTACATTTTTTATAAAGCAATCAAAATCAAGTATACTCTTCAAATGGCACCACTGTATCCCTGCCTTGTGAATATTTGAGTAAATCACCCAGACCTTAGTTGCTGACTGACAAACACTGCTGATGTGAATGGGTAGACAAGTGTAGCTTTTATATACTGGTTAATGGTGCAATTTTTACGGTAAATAGAGATTGCTTATGTAAGCATTGAATTCCAGAAAGTCTTAACTGCCACTGATACAAATCAGCCTGTGTTTGTAGGACAAATAAAACATTTCAAGAAAAAAGTTCTTGTGACTCTGCAACTTGTGTTTCGCAAAGAAGGAAGTGTTTGCTTGTTCCTCATTTCATTAAGCTTCTTTTAAGACTAGAAATATAAATATGCAAAACTGTCAAATCCTTATACTACGAGCATGATGAGGCTCAGCAAATAATCAGAATGAGACAAAAGCTGCTCATTATAGTCAGATTTCAGTTCATAATGCTTATGCATTTGGCATTAGTTCAATTCTGGAGAGAAATGGGTCCAATAAACTTGGGGGAAAAAAAAACAAATATATTCAGCCAGCATTTAAAATATTTATTGTCAAATGAAGAATTGTTCTTTTATGTTTAGAGCATTGCCTTAAACCTGTCACAGATGGCACAAGCAACTTATAAATAAGTAATGAGAGAAGTGTCATCACTCTTGTGTTATCGGGTGCGATTGGTGTTAGCCGCATTGGAATATTTTTGCGCCCACAGGAAGCATAGCATTGCAGCTCTCCACCATTAGCATAACAATTTGAAGGATTTTAGTAAAGTACATAGTCTTAAATAAATAGGTGCACAATAAAATCTTAAAATGTGTCTAAAACCATTGGATAAATAATAAATAAAAAATCATGTAGGAGAATCAGTAGGTGCCCCTATAAATTCTTTTAAATGCATTATTCAGTAGTTATTTCTCCAGTAGTACAGCTTGTATGTATTGTTATGTGCTATGTACTGTGTACTCTGTATGTTTAAGAAGGGTATAGGCAATATAACTAATAATCCTTTATCAAAGGATTGGTTCATTACCTATAGATGTGCAAAATGATTCACTGAAATTAATATTTAACAGCAAATAAACTGGAGAACGGGTGGTGTGATAAATATCAGTGTCCCCTCTTACTTCCGGTGCTTGAGGTTTGAATCTCACCTGCTCTGTGTGTGCAGGTTGGAAGACACTAGATGACCTGTGAAATATTTAGTCTGTGATTAAGATTGCGGCATAAGCCACAAACAAAATATTATTGTTCTCATCCAGTTGCTATTTTCCTGTCTTAGCAACTTCATGAATGGCTTGAATCCATTCCTTGCGTTCCTTTGCTGTTGTTGCTTGCAGGAAGTAGTGAATTTCATCCGAAGTAATGATTTCGAAGAGATTGGTAGCCTCGTCATTCTTCTTAGCTGAGGAGAAATGGGGGATTTGTGAGTTTGAATCTTCGGAAAGGCACGGTATGGTGTCATTCCTGAGCTATCGTGAAGAGGGGTTTTATATCTACAACAAAATGCCTAATGTCACCCTCTTACCATCGGGTAGATGATCCACAGCAGTTACGACCGAGCCTTGGAGGTGGATGGACCCAATGGCATCACCTCCATCCTAGCGGTAAAAGAGGTACCTCTGTGTTTATGCCACAAGAAGTGATCACAGTTCCGTTAATCAGGCTACAGAGAAATCAATACATCTTCTAGCTGCTTAAGCAGTTCATGCTCACACTAAACCTGGCCCATCTGCAGAAGGACAAAGGAGGAGGCATCCTGGGCAGCAATGCCAGTTTACAGCAAAGAGATACTAAGTTCCATATCCACATGTTCATTGGTTGTAAGAAACCGTACGGCACAGGGAGAGCATGCAAAGTCCACACACACAAAGCAGCACACAGCACAACGTTCAAACCTCCAACCCGGAGGTATGCAGCAACCTATTCAGCAATTTCCAAAATATCTCCAGTTCAATTATTTCTCTTACTGGTGAGACCTAAGTGCATAATAAGATTCAGTGTTATTTAGCTTATTATCTTCTACCAAACAACACAGAGTGTAAAATATTGGTACCAAAATTGAATGTCTGAGTTTATTCAGTCCAACATTTTTGTTATAAGAATTCAAGTTCTATATGATGCTGTACTTATATACTGAAAATTCTCTTGTAATAAGATATAATCCTATTTTAGCTATATCTTAGATATCAGTTCAGTCAGCCTACAGTGCAAAACAACAGTTATGAAGCTAGTTGTATGAATACAGATAGTGCTCTGGACACGGTAGCCCCAAGCAGAAAACAGGTTCATAGTAAAACACTTAAGGGAATGTTTTCTACAGGACTCAGGTCATTTGCAGATACCTTGGTTGGATCGTAGTAGTGCAAATATGGAGGACTGCCTCTGAGAATAAATTTCCGGACTTTCCATGTCTTTCTGCGATTCCCCTAGAAATATTATTCAAACATTATTTCTTTGGGTGGTTATTTTGAGGTATTTGTCAAGACTACAGCACCAAGTACTGCATAAAACCCTACTGGCATTGCAGGCTTTACCTGCTTCACCAAACATCCCTGCTTTATGATAATGCCCTTGAATTCCTCCTTTGTGACAGTGTCCTCATCACTTGAGTAACCCTCTGAGAAAAAGCCACTGTCCGCCTGCAAGGAAACATGACAACATAGAGCATAAATAAAAAACTACCAGGCACCTTCTCAAAATGAAGAAATTAAGTACAATACGTGTATGAAAAACAGCATCCCTCGTTAACTCCTATCACATAAAAAAAAACTCTGATCTGAAGCAGCACATTCATACAACAATGCTACTTATCGATTACACCTATTTACTACAATATTGTTGCACCTTTAGCCAATACACCTAGTAATTGCACTTACAAAGTAATAGAAGGCATCTGACTGGTCTAGCAGAACAGACACCGACTGCATCTCAGCTGCCTTTTTTGACACTTCCCCAGCTGGCTGCAGATACCCCTCGTTCAGGAGCCCTGTAGCTAGCATTAGCGCCTCTGTCCTGTTCCTTGCTCGGCCCTGGGACACCAGCCAATCAACCGCTTGGCAGCCTACACAGAGGAGAGGAAATAATAACAAAAAAAAAACAACAACAGGGACCAACTGCAAATCACGTACTGTCTAAGCTACAAGGGACAAGATGTTTGAATGACAGCTATTTTGAGTGCCTGAATTATACAGTATGTACTGTGTATTTCATTCAAGGTACAGGGGTCTGAATGAAGAAATACTGGCTGGTATTCTCCTATTTGTCAGACAGCTTCGGCCTTTCTTTGTACCTGTGAAGCACTGGTTGAATGTTCTCTTGTTTCTCTCCAGCTTCTTCTCCTTTATTCCAGTGTTTTGGTCTTTCATTGAGTTATACAGTTCACTAAGGGGGGAGTAAACCAAAGGCACGTGGCCTGCATCAGCATGATTTTGTCCCAGGAGAGCTGGGCAGGCCGAAGCCTGGAAAAAGCACACTGGCCAAGGTAGCCTTGAAGGCAGCAGGAGTGCAAGGATACAGACGCTATTAGCCGCTAATTGGAAGCTCTTGTAATATGACCAAATCCCCTCAATTCTATTAAAGATCCCTTATGATTTTGACACTGATCGATCATTCAGAATGGTACCTCATATTTATGGTGCTCGGCACCTGACTGGCCCTCCGCACGGACCTCCTTGCAAACTTCATGCCCCCATCTAGACCAGCGATAGTCTTCTGGATGTCTTTGACCCAAACCTCCATTTCTTCCCAATGACTGGCTTGGAAGAAATGGTCGTGGCTTTTCGGTGTGCTGATCTTAAAAACAAACTGAACAGGGATATGGCGTGGGAGGATAAGGAGAAAGGCAGTCAGCAGAGCCCAGGCAGACCTGACAGCTGCAGGAAGGCAGACTCTGCTAACACTGGGCTCCTGTGCACAGGCTTAAGACAAAACTACATTTCATCATGTATTGTGAAAATCTGTAACAGACATTTTCTAGTGGCATTTTCCCCTAATGTGTTAACATTATACATGAAGATTCAAGTGAAATGTGTCTCATAAATATGTATTTTTACTGTCATTGTTTAAAATGAACTTGAATAAAGTTAAAGTGAAATTGAAAACTGAGCATCAACTTCTCTTAATAATTGTATGAGCTGAAAGGGCATTTATTTATGCGTTTTTGTTTCTTTAAATGCCACCTGGAATTGAGAGAGCATAATTTATCACAACCAAAACGGCATTGGACAATCAGTTCAACTCTTGCTACACTTCCAACCCCACTGCCCCCCCCCCCCAAATAAAAACAACAAAAATTGTGCCCAGAAAGTCATATATGGAAATCAAATGGACAAATACATTATAGAGCATATCAGATGCAAAATGTTACGAAATCTTTTCCTATGAACATGAGTAAACATATTAAGACACATTCAGCATTTAAAATCTAAATTATATATATTCAATCATTTTCCTAAGAAAATTTTTTTAGGAAAACGGTTAAATTGCAGCAATTGTAATAATGGTCTGCAAATAAAAATGGATGAAGGTGCGTGAAGGTGAATGCATGTGATTCACAGGATGGTGGTTTGCAGAAGCTCCTTACCATCCTTTTCAGGAAGTCTTGGCATGTGCTGCTCAGCTTGGCTCCCGTCAGGGGGATCATCGCCTTGGGACTGCTGTCAGCCTTCTTCCTGTAGATCTCCACTCCATCATCTGACAGAATCACCCACACCACCTTCCAGGAGTTCAGCAGCGTGCGCTGCCGGGGGAGGGGGGCAGGGTGGGGCTGGATGAGGCGCTTAACACTGTTTTTGGCTAATTCACGGCGCTGTCTTTACAGAATGGAACATTTACGCAAACTTCCTGTATAGCAGTGCCGCTACTCGCTTAGTAAAATGGAACAGGGATAAAGAATGTACTAAATCGATCAGCAAGACATAAGTGTAGAGGTACATTTTTTTGTTACATTGTAAACAAAGCTGTTACTGTTATCTTACTCTTGTAAAATGTTGTAAACTAATTTCACACAAGATAAATATATCTATCAAAATCCCACACCAAGTTCAGTAGAATGTACACAAAATTATAATGAAAGAATTATAATGAATCCCCTTCGATTATGGAAATCTGTTACGAAGAATTCCTGAGTTAGGGTTGAAATCAGTATTCTACAGGGATTTATAAGACTGTTTATAAAATCCCTGATGTAAAAGTATACCATTTTGAATGAAAATCAAATAAAAAATATTTCTAAAAAATTTCTTTTATTGAACCATGGAGAATTTGTGCATTTCTGTTGGCTTCCTCTTATGATTTACAATTAGTTAAATATCAAGGAAATTGATTTTATGCATATTCACCAAAATTATTACATTTTTTCTTCACGTCAATCTTACAGTGAATATTTACAAATATAGTGCACACAGTGAAAACACAACAGTGAGAATGCAGCTAGGGACTGAGCCTGAGTTACCTTTTTCACTAGGTAGCCCTCCCTGATTTGCTGTGGCTCCATGAAGAGAGAGCTGACGCCTGCCTTCTCCACTCTCGTCGGCGTCGTCTTGTAATGTTTGCTTTCAGCTGCATCTGCTCCGTCCGCCTCTTCAGAAATCGACTTCCTGCTCAAGAGCTTTCCTCAGCATGACGCACATCAGTGCGAGGAAGGGCATGCCTGGGACTTACTTCACCTTTATCTCAAGTCTAGATGTTTAAAAAATAAAAATAAAAAACCATTTTCCACCCTTACTTTGTCCTTTAAATGAAAAACACAATGTGATATTTGTAAAGACGTATTATTTCATTTAATGGATCGTGTCGTCGTGTATTTGGCATGCCTTAACATAACCTAACTTTACTGCCTCGCCCCAAGCAGCGACCTACATGTAATTCATGTGAATAGAGCGAGGAATGTGAGGCAGCAGCCACATCCACAGAGAATCAGCACAGCTATGAGGAAAGCCTTTTCTATGGCTTTCAAGCCAATACTCCACAAGGCACCTCTTATGTAATGGGTAAATGACCAAACAAGAGTTACTAACAATGTGTAAGAAAACAAAATTCAAAATGCAGAGCTCTGCCAGAGAGGGGAAAACTTAAAACAGGTCTTAATAAGCCATTAATTACTACCAAATCATTCTGGACAACAAACCATACATTATTATCATGCTGCACCAGTAGCAGGTCTGCATCGCACAGTGTGTTCTAAGCAGTA
The DNA here is from genome assembly GCA_015164015.2 of Brevimyrus niger. Classification (NCBI taxonomy): domain Eukaryota; kingdom Metazoa; phylum Chordata; class Actinopteri; order Osteoglossiformes; family Mormyridae; genus Brevimyrus; species Brevimyrus niger. Next base: position 13,023,387 of record JAABNY020000040.1, on the reverse strand, counting down.
TCCTGTCTTTATCCTTCGTTTTTTTTCCAGTGCTCAGTAGTGTTGCCTTCACCAAAACGGGGAAGTGGACTGAAGAGGCCTATTTAAGCGCCACTGGCCACAGTGTCTCACTGGACAGTGCTGATGTGTGAATGCCTGATCGCCGCAGGTCCCACTGCATTCCAGGACAGTGCTGATGTGTGAATGCCTGATCGCCGCAGGTCCCACTGCATCCCAGGACAGTGCTGATGTGTGAATGCGTGATCGCCGCAGGTCCCACTGCATCCCAGGACAGTGCTGATGTGTGAATGCGTGATCGCCGCAGTCTCTCTCGACTAACCCGATGCCTCATCTAAGCAAATTTTAAAATGTTGTGGTTGTTGGTGTCAAATATGCTGGCTCCAGCATCTCCCTCCAGTGACTTTCATGTACTGCGGAATTACAAGAGGACAGTCTCGTGAACAAAGAGTGTCCAGTCTGTGCCATCCCTTTGGTTGAAAACCACTTCTGAATGAGGTAGGTCAGAGAAGAAAGGGCAGATTTCATAAAGATGACAAGGCCACAAAAATAACAGCGCAATACACCAGGGGTGTGGCAGGCTTCTGCTCCGAAACAATTCTGGAGGCAAAATTTTGTCCTACCTCATACTACAGTAGCTATAGGTCTACCTTGTAAAGTTTCCATTGTACATACAAATTCAAAATAAAAGATTACATAGTGAGGTACAAGAGAATTTTAATGCACCTCATTAAAACTCACCATCCTTTCCCCCTTGTGGACCAATGAAGTACACCTGCCAAATCTCTAGCAGAAGCTTCTAAATATGATTCCCTCTGTGACACTTTTCAGAAAAAGCCCCAAGGATGTCATGCAAAGCATTGTTGTGGTTCAAATTGTGTGTGTACTTCCATGGAAAACCCTGCCCTACAGATATGAGAAGAAACAGCAGCGAGATTTGGAAAGAATCAGAACTGTATCTGTCGGTGATACAGAGCATAACAGACATGCCCAGACAGTGACAGGCATTTGTTGTGCTGAGATTTGCTGCAATTTGCTGCGGTGATACTTGCCCTGAAGGCAGAAAGCAACTCCCCCTGTTTTCACTTGATGGTTCAACCGGCCACATTGTCCACAGAAACTGCAGCTGGTAAGAGATCGTGTCTGACTGGTTTCAGTACATTACAGTATTTACAGCAAACTGCAGTACTTTTTATTGCAGAGGTCCTGGATCTGGAAGTAAACTAATCAGTGAAAGTCCACAAGGAGATACTTTAAACGGAAAATGAATGATATATTTGTCTCAAATTACTTTGGCCGGCAAACTCTTCCTTCACACATAGCTTGATGGTTTCAGTGAAGGAAACACAGCAACTATGACCAAGTACTGAACTGGTAGCTAGATATACATGGAAAGTATCCCCAACAAATCTGTCCTTAAAGGCTGTTCAGCAATCTTGATGCACTTCCTGCCTCTGGTTTTAGGGTTATTTTAAAATAGTAAATAAAATTACTTATTAATAGTAATGATCAGGTAATGTTGAGATCATTTGACCAGGAAATTGAAAGCATTAAATATGGCAGTTAAGCTCCTCCTCTCCGCTACTGTCACAGTTACATTTCTTTAGTCGATGCTTCTATCCAAAGTGAGGTGCACCTGGGAAGGCAGCGGCAGACAGTGCCTGCAGTGATCACGCATTCACACATCAGCACTGTCCTGGGATGCAGAGGGGACTGCGGCAATCAGGCATTCACACATCAGCACTGTCCTGGGATGCAGCGGGACCTGCGGCGATCACGCATTCACACATCAGCACTGTCCTGGGATGCAGTGGGACCTGCGCCGATCACGCATTCACACATCAGCATTGTCCTGGGATGCAGTGGGGCCTGCGGCAATTAGGCATTCACACATCAGCACTGTCCTGGGATGCAGTGGGGCCTGCGGTGATCAGGCATTCACACATCAGCACTGTCCTGGGATGCAGTGGGGCCTGCTGCGATGACGAATTCACACATCAGCACTGTCCTGGGATGCAGTGGGAGCTGCGGCAATCAGGCATTCACACATCAGCACTGTCTTGAGATGCAGTGGGACCTGCGGCGATCACAAATTCACACATCAGCACTGTCCTGGGATGCAGTGGGGCCTGCGGCGATCACGCATTCACACATCAGCACTGTCCTGGGATGCAGTGGGGCCTGCGGTGATCACGAATTCACACATCAGCACTGTCCTGGGATGCAGTGGGGCCTGCGGCAATCAGGCATTCACACATCAGCACTGTCCTGGGATGCAG
>JAABNY020000040.1:13004124-13021011 GCA_015164015.2 Brevimyrus niger | reverse complement strand
ACATCAGCACTGTCCTGGGATGCAGTGGGGCCTGCGGCAATCAGGCATTCACACATCAGCACTGTCCTGGGATGCAGTGGGGCCTGCGGCGATCAGGCATTCACACATCAGCACTGTCCTGGGATGCAGTGGGGCCTGCGGCGATCAGGCATTCACACATCAGCACTGTCCTGGGATGCAGTGGCGCCTGCGGCGATCACGAATTCACACATCAGCACTGTCCTGGGATGCAGTGGGGCCTGCGGCAATCAGGCATTCACACATTAGCACTGTCCTGGGATGCAGAGGGGCCTGGAGCCTATTGCTGGGCAGGGTGTCAGTGTATTGCTGCAATACAGTATTACCTGTAATATTCAGTTAGCAATTAGCCTAAATATCTGGAGGAGGAAACAAGGAGAACACACATCCCCGACCCTGGAGAGACATAGCCGCCACACCACCCTGGGGACTGATAATTCTGTGTAAATACCGTCTGACTGCATTCAGTTACACACCCATTTTACAAGGTCAGTCTGTGGTTTCTGATTGGTTCCCAGTGCATCCTTAAAACAGTCACAGTTCACTAATGAGAACATTCTTTAGGAGGCTGCCTTCTGCGCGCAATTAGTGGAGCATGGAAACCTGCATTTGGGGGACTGACAATGGAATGGTTATCATAATGGCAGCATGCTGAAGGTGAAAGAAAAAGAAAGAGAGAGAGAGAGAGAGTTCTGGGTCCCCACAAAGATCTGTGAATGCAATCAAAAAATGCTATAAGTCGTGCATTTTTTTCGGTCACTTATGGTTAAAGTTAGGGCTGGGTAGGGATTAAGGTCGTCATTGCTGGAATTAGGGTTTTTCCCAGAGAAACAAATGGACAGTCCACACAAAGAGAGGAACACAAACATGTGCGTGCGTGCGTGCGTGCACATTTCCCGCATACCATCCACGGTACGCCCTATGCTTACCTTTTAACAGATATGACTGACGATACAGCTGCTGCTTTTGCTGAGAACAAAAGAAAGGTCAGGACCCTCTGCTGGTCATGTATGAAATGAGGCTCAGAAACTCACTGCTGCTGGAATTACTGCACACTGATCATCAGTTGGTTTTATTCAGTGTGAACCAGTAATATAAAAAGGGAAGTATATTAAACCACGATAATTACCAAGCTTTGACCTTTGCTCATGAATGAATTCAGTAGGTGGACAGTTTAGTTTATATATTAGGACATATGGTGTGGTATGGTTGGTTGAACACCACGCATCTTAAATTTATTGTTGTCAGTGTAATTTTACATTGTCAAAATCTTGTTTGGAGCCATTTTTCTACCAATTCTTGTTTACATACACACACGTTGCACGATGTATATAAACCCTTCAGGTACACATACACTTCAGGCATTGTGCTAACCCTCCTCCGTCACTGCTGTTGTATATTACACCATGGTCCTGTTGGGGGCACTCTTTTGTGCCACTGTACACCTGTATAAGGATGGTATGACATCATACTCCATTCGACATCACTTGAAATCATTTTAATAGGAAACATTTAAAGTGCATTCCTCAATAGTTCTCCTGCAAGATATCTATTCGTGAAAACAGTTGTTCCCAATTGTTCCTCTGAGATCTTTCTCACTTTCAAGTTCCAATTTCTTAGAACTCGTACATCAGTGAACAACAGAATTACTCTTCCTTCCATAAAATGAACATGTATTAGCACTTCACATTGTTCTGTTATGTGATTCAATTAATGCCACGGATGCACCACCATTACGCAGAACACAAGTTTTATTTCACCTCCTCATGAAATCATGTGCCAACAATGATATCCTGATGTAAAATGGCTGCCTAGTCAGCCTACATAGTGCTGATGTCGTTTTTATGGCTAATAGGAGGATGTATCCTACACTAGATATGCTAATCCAAAAGATGCTATACAAAACAAGGCTGTGAGGAGTGTTTTAAAATTTTAAAAAGTTTTAAAACATGTTTATTTAATTTTTTTATCAAAACATTTCCATCTGGTTGGCACGGTCGCTGTAAGGGTAAGAATGCCCCTTTTTTCTTTTTTGATTCTTGCCCAGACATGTTTTCATTGTGTTCTTGGTTTACCACAATTAAACAATGTGCAGTTTTTAAACTGCCCTTAGCATGTGCTCTGCAATGGACCGGCACCGTTTTAAAGCTCCGACCTGTACTTTCTGCAAATAAGTCCCAGACTCATTGCTATCCTAAATGGAATAAGTGATTATTTAATACAACATTTCTTAAATTGTTTAGAACAAAATATACATTATCTGATGGTTTTATGTTTTAAGACTAAAAAACATTTGACCACAATGTGACTAAGGTTAGTGCATTTTTTACAAGTGTAACAGCCTTCACAAATCGCCAAACACCGGTGAATTTCGGCAAATCTCTTTACGGTCACTTATTGAAACTACCACAAGAGGGAGCACTACAAGCGGTGAACCACCGCCAGCGCTGCGATTCATCGAATTAAAATAAGACGTACCAATCAACACCAGACATTTCAGGAATACAAAAATGTACCATGCTCATAAATTGTAAAACATCAGAACAGCCGAGACCGTATTAAGTGATGATGTACGGTATGTTAGACTATTCCAGTTTCCAGTGTCACTGGCTACATCAACGCTTACATAGTAAGTATATGCATTATTGCATATTACCGGACATAGTACTGGTCAAAAGCACTAAGTAACTTAGATCGTGTAAGGAGCCGCATCCCATCCAGAAAATGTCCGAGTAATGGATTACCTCGCCCCAATAAACCGAATTGATTATCACATTAGTCGGTCCGCATGGTAATTTCTTTCTCTGACCACATGCCTCCATTTAATACCACGAGCTGCAATACACGTATCCCACAACAGCAATAAAAAAAGATGCCTAGAAAGTGTTTACTGAGGTTAGTGCAATTGCAGTACTTGCAAGTATTGTGATTGTGAATGATTTAATTCAATTATATTCAGTTATTATTCTAATTATATTTTCTTCTAAATTAAACAGACACGAACTATATACATACATACATACAGTAAGTACGTGTACCTATGAGCCTGTGCTTTTATCATTATTCGCAATGTCATACGACACCGCGCCTGTCAGATGTCAGCTGAAAAAAAATGTTCCTATAGCTTTCCTTTCCCCACGAAAATGATCAAATGATCACACAAACATATGCATGCACTGGATGAAGCAGCACAAATGGACCCCAAATGAAAAACACCCGGATGTACTGTACTACTGCACCTCCCCCTCCTTTCACTTCAGCCTCTCTACACCAACACAACCACCTCCGCTTCTCTTCCCCTCCCTGCGGTTCTACTGGAGCCACTGCAGTGAATCCGTCATCAGTTGAGAGAAGGCGAGCGCAAAGCAAATCCTACAACAAGCTGCCTGCAGAAAGCATCGATTACACTTGTTCACATATAATACTAATTAGTATTATTCCGCCAGAAGTAGACTTCATACCGGCACGATGGTAAGGAGTAACTAATGTTTTTAGGATTGTTATTGCATACTAAGATGTGCATGGAGTTTAAATGTGCCACAGCATTGCATATAACAAATTTAAGGCGTTAAGTGGCGCCACTGCAGGTATAGTAACCAAGTTGACGAGCCTTCCGACGTGCGTTACAAGTCACGGTTGTTGTTGTTGCGTGTCCCCATGTGTGCTTTTCACTTGCTCGGAGCCGCTTTCGTCGTGTCAGCGCGGCCCAGCCGCTACTGGTGGCGACGGGCTGCCGAGACAGTGACTTGTTCTTTACCGTCGTCCGGGCTACGCCGTGCAGCAAGGCTGCTACTCATGGCGCGAGCCCTGGGCTGTGGGGGACCGCGCGCGAGCTGCTTATACTGAACCCTCGCGGCATCGGTCGCGATCTGGTTACACTAACGATGCCCGCGTGGTAGATTAGTGCGGCAGTATCTAGTTATCTATTCGTTATAATTAATATCCATGACAGATGTGCCGTTTCGACGGCACAACTTTCTGAATATTAGCAGCCAAGTAACACGTTTTCCTCGGTCTAGTAGTATTTCAAATGTTATGTTATGGTTATTACATGACTGGCTACGTGAAAAGAGTACAATATCTGGCCAAAATAGTTCGTTTTGGATCTAAAAACGTAAACATGTAACAAGTTTAACATGAGATTAGCATTTCCTTCTCCACCGTGGGTACTGTTGCAGGCGTGTATATCAATATGTTTTGGGCTAAAACGTACCCGTTTTCTCACATCACGACATAATAACGTCGTCGGAATTACGGTAAGGGGCTTTTTTTTTATTAAATAAGATGGAAGTGTTTTTGATAGTTGATTACCGTGTTTTTTGACGTCCGTGTCAGGCTGCTTGCGGCCATTATTATTTTCGGTCCACCATCAACGGCTTCTCACGTTGCGCCCAAGATTTTTGCACGTCCATGTGTTAATTTTGCTATAAAGCTCCATGCAGTTCGTAAATATCGCCATAATGCGCCGGCCAGCAAAATGAGACGTATTATTTCCGTACAGAAAATGGTTATCCATTTTTACTCTCAGAAGTGGTGGGTGTCTCACGACTTGCCTCACGACTTTAACGAAGTTCGGGCGTTCACGGCAATGATGCTATTGCTTGTTAAATCATTAAAAATAATGAACGTCCATGAAGATTCCAGTGATGTGATCTGCCAGCAGTCGTGTTTCCTTTGATTAGGAGTTCCTTTTCATCTTCAGCTGTATTATACTCATTCCTAAACTTGAAATTAAATATCAGCGCAGACTAATATTGCAAACGCAATATGAGGGGCTTTAAAATGCATGTAAAGCATTTGCATCGCGCACATATGCGGCTGGTGTGTGAGACATGCAGATATCTCCCTTGCAGCTGTCTTGTCGTGTATACAGACAGGCTGCCTGAAGCTCATTATTAAGAGCCAGACTTGCTACAGAAAAAAAAACCGCAATAACTTCGATTAGGATAATTAGTTATCGGCGTTTTAGATGGCAAAGGAACATTCCAGAATGTATGGTTAGCCTAGGAAGTAAGAAAAGCGGCATCAATAATCACAAAGCACAGCCTTACCAAAGCACAGACATTTTTCATTCTGTATTCATTCATTCTGTTCAAATTAATACTGTTTATCTTTTTACAAACGATAAACTTAACCTTTATCAGTAAAATTTTGAAATAAAAATGATCTTTGTATCAAAAACTGCACATGTTAAGCAGTACATCCATGAGACAGTAAAATGAGGTGAAAACACGTAGGCGAGATTAAATTAATTAGCAGGAAACTAGGAGATCTCCAGGCTACCCAACTTGGGGCTTAATCTTGCACTATTATTAAGGGTACATACAAAAAGAGGAGGTGAAGAGAAGAACTACTTATTCAGTGATGGCCTCTCTTTGGGGTAAATGTATAACAAAAGTTAATTAGCAAATATGCTAAAGACACTATAGAGACATGAGTTAGTGGTTCCATTTTCAGATTAATAAAGAATATGGTTATTAATCTGTATCATGCATATTTTTGGTGGTAGTGGTGATACTTTGAATTGTGTTAGCTGGGGCACGTTCTCCCCTTTCGCTTTTGTTTTGTACCTGGGGCCCCCCTGAGAGGGCAGTGATGGGGACCAGGCCTCCTATATCGAGTCAGATTCGAGACCAAGACCTTACTGTGTGCGGACCGAGACTTTGGGCTAATCAAGACTGACACCGGGAAAATAAAGTCTATTTTTGAGACCATTGTTTTTATTATATTTATTTACTATTATCATTGCCTCTGCTAATAATTGAAAGCAAAACTGTGTTAAGTATGACAACCCTTTGATCTCAAACATTATTCAATCAAAAATATCCAACATTATACCACTGCTAATCTGATCTAATTTTTACTTGAGTCACTTCTCATGGTGAGAGATGTGTAAAAACCTGTATCTAAGAGTTCTACTTATAAAATAAGTCAAAATGAGCTTTTATTGGTTAAACTGCCTGATTATTTGAAATGTAAAATGACATATCTAGCACACTCTGTAATTAGGGTCCCATGGTGCTTAAACATGCACACACTCGGTCCTTACAACTGAATTTTGCCTGACTTGCTTAATGACCTTAAGTATTCAAATTGAAATGTAAGCATATTCCAGTTTTCAGAGCAGGTAGTTGGAGGATTGGGCCTACGTTCTTAAAAGAGTACCATATGTTTGGCTGAAACTGCGTTGTGATAGGCTGATGTGTGCTTTCAAACAGTGTCCCTAACTGATAGTTTATTGAAGTTATTATTTTTTAATTTTAGGTACCCTGTGCTGAAAAAAAAATCGATCTCGGATCTCGCTCCAAAATTACGAGTCTGAACCGTACATAATTTGGTCTGAGACCAAATTAAGTAAAGTAGTAATACTTTCAGTTCCAAGTCAGTGAAAAACTGTTTTTGAGACCAAGACAGGACTCAAGTATTACAACACTCCTCTACCGATGCACATTTTCAATCTTCATTTGTCGTCCAGTACCTGGACTTTCAGTAAGATATACAACTGATGACACTTAAGCTATGTAACTTCATTGTACATGTTACGAAATGAGCACATATGGAACTCCAGGCTGAACTCTGCTTGTTGTATAACACTCCAGTTAGATTGTGGACAAAGTAGCAATATTTTTTGGCACTTTATATCAATTTGTAAAATATCGAACTTGAGATAATGTAGAATAATGTTCTACAGTTGTCCATTTATGTATGGAAATGAATCAGTCACCAGAGTTAAGTACCAGACTTTTTTGGGCTGTCAGAAAAGTGGTAAAGGTGCTGGTTATAATTATAGTTCAGTCAAGGTTCCCAAATTTGGTAGCAGAGCAACGGCACTAGAAGATCAGTCTATAAAACAAATACCTTGACATGCAGTGTTGTGCAGAACCCCCCCCTCAAACTGCAGTTTCCTCCTGGGGTGTCTTGGTATGAGGGTCAGAATCTCCAATCAAGCTGATTTTTTTTTCTTCCTTTTTTTTATTAGCTGCATGTTCCCTCATTAAAATGATTTTCTATTTAGTCTAAAACCAGGACAGTAGAACAGGGCAGCACTTTATATAATCATTCACCGCTTTTTCATAATTCCCTCGGTTCCCGGAGTCGTGATAGAATCGGCTTAATTTATGCGCGATGCCGTGCATCACATTGACTCCTCTCGTTACAGCTGTGCGGCCTGCGCAGGGCGAGACGGTGTGCTTTGCTTAACCCGTGTTTCTCAGCAGAGGGTGGCCAATGGAGGAAGCCGGATTGCAGGCTCCTTTTTTTTATAAAGAAAACCTAAATGTTTGCGTCAAGTGTGGATGAGTTTATGGAAGGTTGGGATTATGATTCATTGTGGTGGTCATTATGGGAAAGCTCTGTGAAGGAGCAGGACTGGCTGTGGACTTGAGTTTTTTTTGTCGAATGGGGAGAACATCATTGAATGATAACCTTAAAATGGCTGATGTCGTGATAATTGGTCACCTAATTTCTATTTTACAATGATATTTTACATTTTAATTTGAATGACTTATCAGTAATGGGAATGTTCTTAAATTTGCACTTAGCAATGTGTTTAAGTGCTTGTACTTTAAAAAAATATATAAGTACCTGTTTTTGGGTCATTTTCTCAGTTTTGTAATACTGCTGGATTGGGGCTTAGCCTGTTTATTAAATAGAAGCTGTATGTGGCTGCAGATAGTAACCTGGCTGCAAAGACCAAGGACACGAAGTCCCTATAAGCATTACGGCAGGGTTTTTTTGAAGGTGACTTTATACTCCTGACGGAATCAACGTTGTTTTAGTGAAACGACTTCATATGAGGCATAACTACCATGATGCTCACCGTTTTGGCACACTCCCTGTACAGGGTATCCTGGGCAAACTTTTTCGTTTGATCTAATTCCACCCATTGTCCACGACTGGCTGACATAATTGTGACGCCACAGGGTTGGTCAACAGGACTAATTATTCAGTTACTGGCAGGTTTGCACTGTACCGCAGTTCATATAGTTTGAATTGCTATATGTATCTGTGTATTTGTGTTAATAGTAAATGTGGTAACCATGTGGTGTTTGTCATGGACTGCATTTGTTTCACTACTATTAAACCAATAGTGGCTGTTTGTAAAGAGAGTAACTACCATTTTAAAAAAGCTGCCATCTCCTTCATTAAAATGACTCGCACACTTCCCACAATTTGATTATTTTGCCCTCTGTATGTGGGTCTGCTACATCAAAAATACTATGGGCTCTCTAGGGTTGCGGTGTGGTAGCGTAGATTTGAGTATGAGACGGACTGTTCTCGCCGAATTGTTCGGTTTCGCTTCGTCTGGATGATGTTTGAAGTATATAGTCACTAACTGAAGGGTTTGTTACTGTCCCAATATCAGTCTTTGGTTTTCAATTGGATGAAATTCAGCCATGGGTTAGAAAAATGTTTAGCTGTTACTAAATGAACAAACCAGTATGTAAATGAATGCTTGGCCTATCCAAGATTAAATCTTTAATCTCACAATTAGTATTTTAGCATTGAATCTTTGAGTGAGCTTTTGAGCACGCAATTACCAGTATGTTGTGCTCCATTATACAATTAAGGAACATTTTAAATTGTATGTTATGCTGTATTACCTGATAGAAAGCTACTTATTCTAAATTTCTCCAGGAAAATATTTACCTTCATGGGGAAAGATTTCATTTCAGTGACAGAATGTTCCTTTAATATAAGTCTGATTAGGCAGGGGATGCCTCAAAGAGGATGGTAGTGCATCATGGGGCATATTGTAAGAGGTGGTCATTTCAGATCCATAAAGTAAAAATCCAAACCAGGATTTTGTTTCAACCAACCAGTTGAGTATAAAGAGTCACAGTCACAGAGTATTCATCTGCTGGTTGAAACAAAATCTTATTCTGTTTTTTTATTTTCTGGACCTGAAATGTCCGCCTCTGCACATAGTATCACACCCTATGAGAAATTAGCAGTGTCAGTTTGCCTGACCATAGTACCCTAAGGGAACCCCCTGAACATTTTCCCTCTTATTGTTCCACCCAATGCTGTACTGATGAGGAGCTTATTTTGTGCAGAGTTAACTTAAGAACGATGGCTCGTTGACTCTCTTTTTGCTGTATAATTTGCTTCCCTTAGGTCCTTCGCAGCTTTTGTGATACAATGTGTTGGTTAACACAGTCTAAGTAATATCGTTTTGAAGAGAGAGTGGGAGAGAATATACTTCAGTAAACAATCCGGTGAGAGTTAAACCTTCTACTCAGTATTATAAAAAGAGCTTTACAGCAAATCACTGCAGAGTGATGGTTTGGTAGAAAGAATATGAAATTAGATCACAAAAGATAAGACATATTGGGGTGTAGATTTGCATAAAAGGTAAAACTGCCGGATAACTTGCTGCCAAAATGTACAGCGGATGAAAGGTAGGGTTTGATAAAACATTTCAAATTCCATTAATAGGAGGTTCTGCATCTGGAGTAGTAGGGGGGGGGGGGGTCAAGATAACATTACATTGCAGCTGAGCCAAGGAGCCATATTTGCATGTGTACACTGAAAAAGATTTAGCAAACATTTGTGGAGTCTGATCAAACAATGTACACCATCCAGATTGATGAAGGATCATGAGTCTATCTAGGCTGTGGCTGTAAATACAATTGAAGATGGCTTTAAAATATTCAGCGCTTAAGGGAAGCAAAGACATGAGAGAGCTTTTTTTTTTCATCCAGTGGAGTGTCCCAGGGCAAAATTAAGTTTTAAAAAGTGTTGTAGGTTTTCTCTAAGCTTAGTAATAGGTGCTGGGGAAAAAACACTGGAATGTTCCTTACAGTGGGTTTACTGAGGAATGGCTTTAACCTAAACATGTTTTGTTTTGAGGTTTCAAGCAGGGTTTTCTGCCGGGGGGCATGGTAACCCAACCCAGAGCTGGGAGTTCTGGCCTGTTTTTATCTGGGGGCGAGGGTGGGGGGGTCTCCCCTTTTCTGAGTGGAGATGATGAGATGAACTGGAGTAAATGTACTTTGTGTTGTCAGCTAAGCGATGGAAGACTATTCCATTGCAGGTGATGTCATTTCTAAGTAGAAGCTGCCGACTCTAAGAATTATCTGGGGCAGCTCAGGTGGTTATGGTGGCTTCAGGATGTGGGTGACTAAGTTTCTGCTAGAAAATTACTTATTTTAAGTGTAAATCTGACCCGTCCTGGTGAGGAGAAAATGTCTTTGAGGCACTGGGAGGACTTTTCAAGCTTTAGTGAGCAAGTAGCAGATTTTTAAATAAAAAAAATTAAAAATCCTTTTTTTTTATGTAAATGTAACATTGAAGTTTCGAGTCATGCACCTGCAAGGTTTCTAATTTTGCTGACATGGGTTAGTGAGATGTCAGGCACATTCACAGGTTATAGTGGGAGGGGAAAAATTGGACCAGTCTTGAGAGTAAACAGTATCCCCAGCATCAGACCTGCGCAGATGGTTCTGGTGACTCAGGCAGGTGAAATATTTTAAAACCTCACTGCCACTTACTGTGCTGAAAAATTAACAACCCCCTGTCGTGTTAAGAAGTACTGCGAGTATCATCCCAGGCACTGCTTTACACGGTTTAGTGTTTACAGCTGCTGGTATGATGTTAGTGGCCTGTACTAGGATGCAGGGTTATTGGCTTATCGGGGTAACTTAAGGTAGCACAGTTTAAATGGACTACATATTCGTTCACTTACATTTTGCCCAGACTACCTTAAATCCAAAAACTTACCCTGATAAGCCAGTAACCCTGCTTCATAGTACGGGCCCCAGGTGTCTTCATGTCTCTGAATTTGCTCTTCGGCATAAATGGGGAAAATTATTAACCACATGCGGTTGTTACTTTTTGTTTGATGAGGCAATGTGAAACTTGATTAATCAGAATGTTACAATGATCAGCAGAATCGTGTTGTTCTGATAGATTCATGGATTAGCTAGCTTACACAAGTAAAGAAGTTAAAGGCTTCTTGATAATCTTTCTTTTTGGCAGACTAGCTACATTCCTGGAGTGGTTAGCTAAAAGTGCACCATGTTTCATGACTGAAACTCTTCTACAGTTTGCTTTTCAGGATTTTATGATATTTGTATTTTTCTCAGGATCTGCCAAACTAGAGCACTAGGAATCGCATGGTAAAATTGCGAATTTTGGATATAGGATATAGTTACGTGCCGCTTATGAATGTTCTATGTATGTGTCATGAAAGTGCAATTAATACTCTACGAATGCATTATAAAGTAAAGTGCAGTTAATATAAAGCATTAACAAATATTTATAATTCCAGAAGTTTCAGAGTGAGCCATTCAGACCTGCTTATATTTTGATGGCATAAGAGAGGGGAAGAGCTACACCGACTGCAGCTTTTTTTTTTTTTTTTTTACTGGTGAATGGTTGCTGTTGAGGTATTATGCTTCATTTACAATGCCAATTTATGAATCAGCCAGGTGAAACAATGTCTCTTACTGTTTTTATTTAGTGCTTTTGTTTGGTAAGTTTGACAAAACATCTACCACAAAACAAAACCAAATAAGCTTCCAGGTTTATTTACACAGCATTTGCTACTTCCTGAATGTTTACAATCTTAAGAAGCTTCTGAGACTTATGGAAGATGGCACAACACTTGTTTCGAAAACTAAAATATATATTATAAATTACTTTTGTTTCTGTGTATTCTTTAATTGGTTTGTCCTGAAAGAGGTTTCAAAACGACAGAAACAAAAGCAGCCTACACAGTTTGGCTGCAGTACCGGGATGTGAAACCTTAATCCCCGTGAACTCGTTTTGATTACTGCATGAGAAATAAACCAGCAAAATTTGATGGAGATGCTCTCTGCTGTGTAAGATAAGAAGTTAGTCAGGTGTGCTTCACCGATGAGTCCGGCAGACGAAGACCTGCTTTTGGACCTTCTTGAGGTGTAGTTGCTATAGACTAAACACTACAGCCCTCTCTTCTCCTCTTGCAACTGTGCCTCCGCAGTGACACTCTGGCAAGGGTGTCCATTGTCACAGGCAGTCACCTTGCTGCGGGCGTGGTGCGTCTGGCATTTAGCCGATCTGAAGTAGCTCTCCTCCGTCACACATCCCCGGGCTCGAGTTTCAGGCCGACGAGCCCGTGGCTGACATTTCACAGCGGCGTCCCCTTTCTCGCGTGTTGCTGTAATTCCTGCCGCCCAAGCGCTGGTCATCTGCCCTCATCGTGTGCCTGTGCTGGGCATGCTGGGATTTCTGATTCGTTTGACCGTTAACGCCATGCCGAGTCGGCTGTGCGGGCATATACAATTGCACATGTTGATGCCCGTATCGCTGCCTGTGTTTTATCTCTACGAGAGGTTAGTTTTTCATGGTTTCACCTTAGCGTTTTATGCCTTTTTTTCTTTTTTTAAAGGGGCAATTGAATTCTCAGACAAGCATTCCTGCCTCTTAAAGCATTTATTCCTGATAACCAAACATAACCATCCAAGAAGATCTATTAAATCATTTAATATTATAAAATTAAATCATGTTAATGTAAGTGCGAAATCTGACTTTTTTAACATCTGGATTTGTTGAATCCATGATCATTTCAGCCGTTTCTAAATCTGTAGCAATGGTATTAAAGCACCTCTTTTTCAGAACAATTTTTGCCTTGAGAAGGTCACACTCTCTGGTTTCTCTAGTGTGTTTGTGATATTTGTTACTGTGCCTCATGAGTGAGGAAAGTGTGCACAGAGACACAGAGTGCTCTGTAACTCACAGCTGACATTTTTATGGGAGTATGGTGTTCTTCTGTGAAGTAGTAGTTATGTCCTTTTCAGGGAAACTGCTATTCATGATGTATGACTGAGTACAAATGTAAGTGTCTTTATGCCTATTGTGGTTGTGTAATGTGGCGCATTTTGTTGTCTGTTCCTGAAAGATACAGTGAGTATTCAGCAGGTTCCATATGAATGGATTAATTGAGGTGCAGTTTGGTTTGACCCTTAGTCAGACCACCTTATTCCATAATGAAGTGCAAAAATCTTCAGAGCTGTACTTCATCAGGAATGTTTTTTTGCCACTTTTTTTAATCATAGATTTTTATTCATCTTTCTTCATCTCGTCGTGCGGTTTCAGTATGTTCCCTTCCGCTGATACATACAGAAATACTGAATAGGTCACAGACACTTATTACGCACAAAACTATCCAGCTAAGGGTATGTTGTCACTGTACAAACAAAATCCTAGCAGGCAATTTCTTCAGCAAACGGCTGTTTCGCAAGTTGAAATCCTAAACGGAAAGAACCGGGAAAGCAGGCTGCTGCAGGCCTGTCTGTGCGTTTTCCTGCAGAGCCTCGACGTTGCATTCAGCACCGAGATCTATGTCGCGGGTTAAACTGCGTGCAGACTTGGCGCAGGAATAGCTGACGTTTTCATCCCACTTTGCAGTGCATTAAATTATTGTTCTAAAGCTTTAGTGGACTTGATGTATATCAGAGAGGTGTCATTAAGACATTATTTAATCAGCTTTTGACCCACTAGAAGTGCTGGTGCAGACAAATGGATGGTAAATGTAATTTAACATTTTTAAGCTAGCTAATTGTTACCAACTGACATCTGAAGTGACGACCTTTAAAGTACATGTTGCTTGTTTGACGCCAATGGAATCTGTTCATTTTATTCTCTAGGTATCGCCCTGCTACTAGACACATTTTTTGTATTTTGTGTGTTGTAAGAATAAACGTTTATTTTGCGTTCAGATCCTATCTCCAGACTCGTACACAGGACACTCCCTTCCATCTCTCCACTGCTGCATCATATTATCAAATAAAGCAAATTTCTAATTTTGTAAATATGTTTTTTATGCATGTTCCCATCCCCCCCCCCCATGAAAAATCATATGTGTCGCATTGTGCTTGAAGGATTGGAGCAAGTCCTCTGCCTGACTCAGAACTAGTGGCAGCAAGTGAATTTCATTATATATTGAATGAAATAAGTGTTTATTTCTGCTGCAGTGCATTCGTAGATTACGGTACCATCCCGTGCTCTTGGCCACTTTGCTAAGCAGCCTTGGCCTAGTGCTGACGCTACTTTTAGCCCGGTAGATAATTTGATTCTCACCATAGCTGTTCCCCATGACGACGGCACAGTTGGTACCATGAGACCCAATTTGAGGCCAGTTCGAGAGAGGAAAGCGTAGCGGTGGACCTCTAGCCTAAGTAGGCGTTCCAGTAACGCGACCACACCTCGCTGAGAGCTGCGGCCTGGCAGTGGGCCGGCCAATCGCTGGCCGGGACGCGAAGGGGTGCCCAGGACAGACGTTTAATCTCTCGTGAGCAGCTCTCTTGGCTTCCTGAGGTCATTGTGTGCCACCCTTGGATGGCAGGGTGTGTTTTTTGTCCCGACAGAGGAGGGCAGCCATACAGCTGCTTTAACCGCTTTGCTGATTCCTTCAGACTGGTTACTCTCATTGTAACACATTGTCTTGTAATGACAGTTTGGAAAATATGTTTGCTAGAGTGTTTTAAACGTAGTACCTAACTTATTAGATGCTTAAACTTGGTGACAGCATTGCTGTCTGCCTGTTAGGTATCCTAGTAACGCTTTTAACTCATCAGGACAATAGCTGTGAATGGCTTCTAGCTGAGAATTGCATTGTGAACGTTCAGTCCTTGCAGTAGATGCACATGGCCTGCCAGCTAACCTATTTACAGGGTCACCGGATACAGTATATGCTCTTCAGGGATAAGATTGAGTTAGATTATATTATTTGTGTTTCTTTTATTATTTGTAATTTATTGTACGTGGACAATCTCTCTTCACCTTAACCCAGCCTGGTCTCTTCGGTGTAGGACCTGGCTTGCTGAAACCACAATTGAATAAGCAGTTGTGAAAATATGAACTGAGAGATGGGGTTTATTAATAAAAATTATTTCCATTGCACAAAAAAACCTTGTATTTGACTGTCTGAAGGGCTTCCAACCTGCTAAATCAAAATTTGACAGCCCTCTGCCATTACCTGAATTAATGCTTTTCTGAGGTATCAGAATGATCTCGTCTGTGGTACTAATGCAGGGTAAACATTATGCAAAGCTCTAAAGTGACAGGTGTATGCAGGAGAGTGGATTGATCTCTGAGTACACTGTCGGGAAGGACTTTGCTGTAATATCAATAAGCTGAATTGTGTAGCAGAATGATTCATAATACTGTAATATACTTTAAAATGATAAATGTTGTGCTTTGTTAAACTTTTGTACTTGTCTGCAGTGCAAGAAATCTTAATGGGGATTCACCTTTTGTCTTTTTGTAGGGCAATGAAGCGAGTTACCCCCTGGAAATGTGCTCACACTGTAAGTATCTGGCTTTCCCTGCTGACGTCGTGACACACACTTTCGCCTCATATTTCTTAATCCAAAATCAATTGGTATTTTTTCCGTCAAATTCTTTGCATCTGAATAAGAAGCAACTATAAATGTAGTGTTAGCTGGCTTCAGGTTTTTTTTTTTTTTTTTGTTGTATCCTGTATTCTTAAACTGAGCATTGCTGAACTTGGATATTTTGTCGTGATGAAACGCAGCCGAAGAGGCCCGATTTTGGTCATAACATAAAGACGATGTAGTTTTTTCCTTTTTGTATTTTGCTTTTCCTTGGGGTAGTGTGGTCAGCCCACAGAAATGACAAAGAGCTATATGTGCCTGGTTGTTGCGGCCGGACTGCATTCTGTAGATCTCTATGACCCCTCCCTCAGGCTTGCATACAGACACAGGCCCCCCCTGAGTGTGAAATGCTTCTGCCGCATAAAGGTCAAGTTTGGGGCTGGAGGGAGAGCCCCATCTATATTTAGCGGCGATATGGCCTGCAGGCCCCCACCCTCCCGGGTGAAGAGAGCGAGCCGCTGATTATGCGGCCCGCTGTGGGGAATCCCTGCCTGCCAGTAATGGTTCAGCAGAATTCGCCCTTCGCAGTGCGCCGCTCGTGTCGCCGCTCGTGTCGCCGCTCGTGTCGCCGCACGGCTGGCCATCTGCACCTCGCCATGCAGTGAGGCCTTGAGTCATGCTGGCAGTGCTCACGGGCCCCGTCACTCCCGATCCATGGGGGTGCCGCTTACCGTGTCGTGCTGAAGGAGATGCCACCGTTTCCCCTCGTACCTGGAGCCCGGCCTGTACTACCAGCTATTCAGCTCAGGCTAGATCACCCCTATGCAGCTCCAGTTGCTTCGCTTGACTTTTTGGTTATGGCAAATCGATTTCAATTTTTTGAGAGATTAACCAGTTATTTGCTTAATAACTGGTAAACGGTTACAGCTAAACTGCATTATCAGAGTAGAAAGGGTAGTTTACTGGGGGGGGTGGAGTTACCCTGGGGCCCTAGCCAATGTCCCTCCTCAGAAATAATCCCCCGGAGCATTTTTTCCTTCTTTGTTGAGTATACTTACACCCAAAATATTTGTAGACTCAGTTTATGTAACAGTCTTGTTTTCTTGTTTAAAATTAATCACTGTTTTTCAGTGATAGCTCTGAATGCAGTTGTGTGATATTCTAAAGGAATGTAGGTGCTGAAATAAAGGAACAACGATCAGCCTGTGGATTTTAGATCTCACGTTTAGTTTGTTTACTTTATTTTCTGTATGTTTGTTTACCGTATCTGCCGCCTGCTGCTCTCACATGAATACGTAAGATTGTGTGCTTGGGGGAAGATGCCGGAATCACTGTCTGCTGAAGCCCAGTAGCTCTCCGGAGTCTGCTTGATACACCTGCAGTGGAATGCAGCCTCTGGACTTCCCTGGAATATTCTAGGCTCCTGCAGCGCCCGCCCCCCCCCCCCCCCCCCGCGCCCCCCCCCCCCCCCCCCCCCCCCCGCCGGCCCCCCCCCGCCAGCCCCGCGGCCACGCCGCGCAGAACCCCCCCCCGCGGGGCGCCTCAGGCC
>JAABNY020000040.1:12989036-13004024 GCA_015164015.2 Brevimyrus niger | reverse complement strand
GCTCCACCCCTCGCCACCAAGCCACCCTCGGCCCTCCCGCGAACATTCGCGGCCCCTCCCGCCCCCCCCCCCCCCCCCCCCTGCAGCGGGCAGCTGTTCCCTCCATCAGGAGGGTGGACAGCCTGAAATCAGCTACGCGGCCAGAACTGAACAAAACCCATCGTTGGGTGGCCATTATCAGAGACCACTTCATTACATTTTGGAGGTGTTATTGAGATTAATGCCAGGATTGTGGTACACACTTCACATAAATCATTACTACAGCATTGGTACAGTTTTTGAAGAGTCAAACATCTTCTTTATGAAAATGGATTTATGGTGAAACTGTAGTGACTATAGCAATAAATAAATGTCCTGGCAGTGCGGGGCTTCAGCACTGGGTTGCAGTGGGGCTTCAGCTGAGGATTAATCCACATGTTTTCACCGTCCCCTCTGGCACTGCCGACGAGGTCTTTCTGTATCTGATGTACCTGAAGCAAACGCTCTCCTCAAACCCGGCACTGGCGTGCAGCTGGCTCCCTCCTGGTGCCCAGGGGTGCTTGCTGGGTGCCGGAACCGTTTCACCCGCAGATGGACAAACGGGAAAACTGCAGAACCCCGCAGTCGGTTGTCCATAAAAACAAAAAAGATCTGTTCCTAGGCTACTGCAGCTGTGCAGACTGAGATCTGTACAGGGATGGACGCCGCACTGCACGTGGCTGGGGCAGTGTATAGCTCAGTGGATTATGATGCTGCCTCTGTGATCGGAAGGTCGCTGGTTCAGATCCCGTGGTCGGCTCGCGTCTTTAATGCAGGCACTGTCTGGCCTTGCTCTCTCAGGTGTATTTTAGTTTGGAATGGCTATAAGATGCGCACGGCCCGAGTAGGCCAGCCTGACCAGTAAGGGATTGCTGGGTAACATCTGCGCTCTCAGGCAGCCCGTGGGGCTCTTCTGTGGAGCCGTGCCGAGCTGCTCCGCCTCATCGGCTTCTCGGAGGGAGCAGCACGCCCCGGCCTTGTGTGGGTGAAGTTCTGCTTCCAAGGTGGAGAATGAGAGGATGGCAGCTGGGCGCGGGCCGTGAGCTGCAGCCGGGGGCCCTTGCGCACCCTGAATCCTAATGCTCATCATACGGCTTTTTTCTTTGCAAGCTAACGCTTCCCCCAGTTTGATGCCTTCGTTTGCAGTGCGGCCTCAGTCCTCGGTACCTGCAGGTATAAATGCACCTTTTCAAAAGTGTTCATCAGAACCTGCGTAGGGCATCTCGTTCAGCAGCACTGCAGTGCCCAAATCGGTGTTTGGCTTCCCACTGCCTTCCGGAATAATCAGTGTTGGTTAGCTGGGTTTCCTTGTTGCTAGGGGTTTCCCTGGGGGAGGGGGGTTACAAGGTTATGGGGGGGGAGGGGGGTGAGGGGGATTGCACCATCTTCTATATATATTGTGCTTTGAAAAACGCATTTGCACCTGTCTGATTCTCTGTTGAAATAAACGTGGAACAGTAGTGACTCAGCACACAAGTGGCATGTTAAACTTTCTCATAGGGCAGCATGTAAAGTCATGCAGGGTGTGAGGAAATTAAGGAGGATCTGTAGGGCTCCCTCACTACTGCTGAGGTCAGTCTTCATGGGGACAAATTACAAGGCAGCAAGACGGAAACCGCTGATTTGCCAAGAACAACACAAACGCTCAAATTCCCTGCTGTCTGGCTGACACTGTCCACACTGAGAGCCCCGCTGACGGTGGAGGGGTCACAGGACGGAGCCCCGCTGACGGTGGAGGGGTCACAGGACGGAGCCCCGCTGACGGTGGAGGGGTCACAGGACGGAGCCCCGCTGACGGTGGAGGGGTCACAGGACGGAGCCTCGTTTTGCTGCTTTCGCTGAAGGAACCATAAATTCAGAAAATTTATGACAGAGGATCAGACAGAGGGACAGAGTTTTCTCACGGTATCTGTACCTCTGCCCCCCAGGTACAGACTGATTTCAAAACTGTGGGAGTTGCATAGTACAACCTGTCACTCTGTTTGTAGTATGACTATTGGGAGTTTAATGGACGGAAACTCATTATTCCAAATGAAATGGTGAAATTTGTATCGAAATGGGTTTCTATACCGCAATGCGGTAACGGATTTGTCACCAGATTATAATCCGCGAAGCTAAACTATAGGAGAGACGATTCAGACTGAAAAGTAGCTAATTAGTTTGTCTGAAGGCTGTGGAGAGCGTGTCACTCTGCTAATGCAGTGGGCTTAGAGAGGGCTGGAGGAGAAGTGTTTAAGAATGAGGGATTTACACCAGCTGACTGTGAAAGGTAGCGACCCTCTGGTGAAATGGCTCCGTTATCGGCTACTACGTGGGATCTGCCGGCCCGGGAATGGCTGAGGTACAGGCCCGGGGTTCCGGGGGGGGGGGGCTGAGGCTGCTTTATTGTTAACCTGCATACAACGTAGCCCTTGTGTATAGTGAGATTTATGCAGCAGCCTATAAGTGGCTGTTGCCAGGTAACAGGGTCGGGTAAATGAGAAGTGTGCGGCGTCTCCCCCGCTGTAACACACCAGCAGGCGTGATCTCCGAGCCGCCGCCAACCGCCAGGCCGCTCCGTCTTAGGAAGCGTGTGTATTTCAAGACTTTGGTGTGTATTACTGGCATTTTGTTATTCTGCAGATAACATTTTATTTTCCTATTATTTGTGAAACGGTCATGATTTTTCCAATCATAGTATCACACTATTACACTATAATGTTGAAGAAATGGAAAAGAGTGTTTATTTTGAAGGAAATTCCCCTTTTTGGGACAGGACTGGGATCTCAATATCCGTCAGGAAGCTCGACTGTTAAGGCTTGATATTACTCCTGCTGCGGAATTGTCCTTAACCACTGCCCTGCTCTACTCATGCTGATAGGGGTATTTATCAATACATATTTGAAATTGGTAACTTTATTTGGGCAACAACAAGCAGCCCATCTCCCAGCCTTTTGCTGCCGCACTCGGTTGGGTAGTGGTCCATCTAGTGGTGGACCTATTATATGACAGGTTTCCGTTATCAAGCTGTTCCATCATTTTCTTATAATGAGAATTACATTATGAGAGGTGATCAGATTTTCAGATATAGTTTATGCTGGAAGTAAATTTAATGATGGAACCTGTAAATAAAATAAAAAAATCCTTAATTTGCTTGTTGACATTATTAGTGCCTGCAATTGGTATCAGTATTTAAACTTGACAGCTAGAAAAAAACTGATTTGTACTTCTACCATGTTTAACCACTTTATATTTTTTGTAAGGTATAATTGCGTTAGACTTACCTTGAAAGGCACCCAGAACCGGGAGAAAAGAGCCTCATCTCTGTCTAACTCAACTTGTGTGCTAGCTGGTCCATTAGTCGTCCCATCCTTCTGAAGAGATCTTCCAGGTGTTTGTGTTGCGTTACTCTGTCGGCATCAGGATAAATGTGGTTAGTGTTGCACACAGTGGAAGTGCTAGGTGACTCGGTGAATAAACTTAGCGTTTTAAATACCTGCTAGTATGGTTGGGTTGTAGAAATACTAGTTTGTATTATTGTGGCTACACATAGTGAAGATGGATGGAACTCGGTCTGAGCAGCAATAGGACAGCTGTACCCTCTTTAATATTAAACCATTTAGGTTCAGAAACCCATGGATGCCTAAGAAGCTCTAGTTTGAGTTGCATAGTGTGAAGATGCGGTGTGGTGATGCTTGTGCTTACATCCCCTATAGAGCTGACCGCCTCTGTCTTTTTCTGTCCTTTGTTGCAGTTGATGCCGACGAGATTAAGAGGCTAGGAAAGAGATTTAAGAAACTTGACCTCGATAACTCGGGATCCTTGAGCGTAGAAGAATTTATGTCACTGCCTGAATTGCAGCAGAACCCATTAGTACAACGAGTCATCGACATATTTGACACTGATGGAAACGGAGAAGTCGATTTCAAAGGTAAGGTAAAAAAAAATGTTTTGTGAATAACCCAATGTCACCTCGAAGTAAGAATGTTTGTTAGTGAACGATTAAGTACAGTTATAAAGTGTGGAATAGTACCGTGAGGTCTGCTTTTTAACTTGGTATGAATCTGCAGTTTGTTTGCGAGGTCAAACACAGAAGCTAAAAATCTCATCTGATTGCACCAATAAGTTCCTTTGAAGATCGTGCTGTGCATTTAAAATTAGTCCTGGCTCCTCCTGTTTAATGGAAGGAGTTGTTTTTCCAGCCTAGTTCACAGATGATAATGGTAGCTTTATTTTTAAAAAGGTGTATTTTGTACCTTTGTTTAGAATTCATAGAGGGTGTCTCACAGTTCAGCGTCAAAGGAGACAAGGAACAGAAATTACGGTGTAAGTATTCATCTAAATCCATCATCCACATTAAGGTGCCTTCATTGACTTCTGTTTTGCTTCTTTGCAATTCATCATAATCTTGGTTCTCTTGCTTATTACTCAAGTTGCCTTCCGCATTTACGACATGGACAAGGACGGCTACATCTCCAACGGCGAGCTCTTCCAGGTGTTGAAAATGATGGTGGGAAACAACCTGAAGGACACCCAGCTACAGCAAATAGTTGACAAAACCATTATTAATGCCGACAAGGACGGAGATGGCAGAATATCCTTTGAAGAATTTTGTGCAGTAAGTGCAGTCGGCAAATCACTAGGTAGCCTGTGACTGTAACCCACAGGAAAGGGTTAACGTAATCTTTGTTGGCGCTTCCTTAACGTCTTCATGAAGTGCACCCATCTTCTGAACCGCTTATCCTGGTCAGGGTTGTGGAGTCAAAAATTCCATTTGGTTTTTTAATTCATACTTGGAAAGTAAAATGTTCTTGAGTGTGTGTGATGATGTCACTGTCCTGTCGCCCTCCAGGTTGTAGGTGGCCTAGACATACACAAGAAGATGGTGGTGGATGTGTGACTGCGTTCCAAAGCTCCCCACAACAACTTCTGCTTTCTTCTCCATCTCTGAAGATATGCTCAAGATGTCCAGCAATGCTCTCTGTGTATTTAAATGGAAGTATTTTCTCTGTGAAGCCACCGTTTTCCAACACGAGCCTCGCGAAGCCAACTCTAAGTCGTTATTGAACATCGATTCTCTCAATAACTTGGTGTAGCACTTTAAAAAAAAAAAAAAAATCTTGAAGGACAGCTTTTCTTGTTGAACGAGCATCTCAGTTTGGTGGATGATAGGAAGAGGGTTGGCGTGTAGTTTTTTTATTTTCTTTTTTTATATTTATTTTGTTTTTGTCTTTTTTAAGGAAGTATATAGGGAAATGATGTAGGTAGTTGGGTGTATCTCGATATACTTGATTTTGTGACATCATCAAAGTAGAGTATGAAGTGCCAATCAGAATATAAATGTAAACCAGTTGAACACATGACTACCATCGTTTTCAGTTTGGGAGAAGCACTCTAGATAAAACCAAGCGCTTTGTGACTACTGCGTGATTTCCTTTCCAGGGATACGGAAGGTCTTTCTCTCTTTTTCTATTTCACTTTGTAATATGAACTACGTAGTTTGATTATAGCATTTTAGCTTCCAGTCACATACAACACCAAAATATATATTGTTGATTTTTTTGTAATAAAGGGGAAATGTGTATTTTATTCATACATTTGTATTTGCTGGGAGTTTTATCTATTCCTGGCCTTGCTCTCGAAATACAGTAGAAATAGGATCTTTTTTTTGTGCACAACTTCAGGTTTACTTTGAAGGCAGGTCTTTGTGTTGCCTGATAACTTTGAACATTTTTGCAACCATCCAGCTATCCCCTACATAAACAGCCTTTCATTTCTCATGATGGAATATTTCTATTAAAGTCGGTTGGAACATTAAACATTAAACGTATTTTGTATTTTATTACCTTCAAAACAGCAGTTAAATGACTTTTTGCTTCACTGATTAATTGTATACTATAATATGCAAAGAGCTCTGTAACTTAACGTGGATGTAGGTGAGAATCACATCTTAATAGTGTTACAGTTATCGGCTTTACTGCAGGCAGCGTTAAAGGTTTATTTTGTTGACAGTATATGTATATTACGGAAATGAGGGATTTTTAAACTTACAGTGAAGAGAAACCTAGTGATGTATACATCCTAGACACTATAGGCAGGACCCTTTATTTTGAGTCATCAGTCTAGACGTAGTGATGTATCATGACACCGAGAGGGTCTGCATGATGTGAAAGGTGGCAGATTACCCCCCACTTTCTCAGTTTTCTTCTGGCCTTCTTTTTTTAAAAATAAAATTAAGGATTACCATGATGCTTGAAGTTTCACAGAAAGACATGATTTTTATTTTTTAAAGAAAGTCTCCTTGTGTAGTTCTCCCTTACTGAAGTGGTTGCTCACGCAGGAAGGTTTCTGGAACGTTCTAGAGCAGTGGCTCAGTCCCATACCGGATGTTCTTCACACCAGTGCTGCACGACCTTGGCTGTCAGTCCCAGAGGCCCTTAGGCTTCATATGCTTGCATGAGTTTTTTTATTATTTATTTTGCATGTCAGTCCTTTTAATTATTAGACAAAAATATCTTCTTGTTTACATGGTGAATGGTGATATAATTATATTAATATATAAGGTTGCCAAACTTTGGTATATGTTTAAATTATAACCACTGCCACTACATGTTATTTTGAATATTCTCAATTGCCGCATTGCTCAGATTCCAGTTTCATATCTGTTCCAGTGTCGACTGCCATATGCTTTACTTCTAGGGAAAGCCATGTGGGATTTGTACATAAGTGTTTGTTATAAAGCTAGCAGGAACGTTCCGCTCTCCTGTCAGCAGTTATTGCATTGATGGACCTGTCCTCCAAAGGGCTGGACCAGGGCCTGTGGAGAGAAGGCTGGCGGGGAGTCTGGAGGAGAATGACGGTTATTTATTTTTTATCTTCTCTGCATGCTGCATCATATGCTGTGGGAATTAATGGAAACTTCATACTGTATGAAAATGAAAAATAAACCATTTAAAATAACCAAAGTTTTTTTTTAATGCCTTTAAAAGAACAGTGGCTGTATTTAACCAAATTATAGCCAGGTGGATCATGGAAGTAAGAATGAAATGGCGCAAGGCCCAGTGGACAGACCCTTTTATTCACAACCTGCATGGGAGTAACACAGTGGCAGCTGATTTTGACAAGGACTATCCATTCACTGGATGGATCCAGCATTTCAGGCAGCACACAGTTCTCAAAGACAAGTCAGTTCCTGGCAGGTCATCAGACCAAGTCATATGTCACATTCTCGGCATTTCTCAAACAGATACCACCTGGAAAAACTTGTGCCACCTTTATCCCACGTTGCCAAAATTCAATATTAGAACCTCTCAGCAGCGCGGGAGGCCACTGCCCGTATATTCCCATAAACCTTTGAGGGTGGACTTCCTGTTGGAAGGAGGAAAGGATGGATATTGTCACATGAACTTCACTTCTGCTCATGCTTTCAAAAAACATTTCCCATTGAATGTTATCAGATCCGCTGTAGCTTTCATAATAATGATCAGATGCACATATACAGTGGTACCTCAGTTCTCAAACTCATTAGAACTCGAATTTCTTAAAAGTCGAACTAACCAGCTCGAAAAAAAATTACCTAGAGCTTGATCTGAATCTCACAACTCAATCTATGAAGGCAGACCAAAGATAACTTTTATGTGCGGGGGAAATGAGCCACGAGACATGTCTCTCAGTAGAAACAAAGGGTAAACTTCAGTCTCAGCCTCGCATTCACTGATAGCATAGTGCATGTTCACACTAACTGAATACATATATTTAGACAGTAAAAATACATTTAGACAATGATAGACAGTAACTGTAATTATTATATATAATAAGATTTCTTATTCATTACTTTAATATTAATAATAAACCATTAATATGTTTAATTACAATAATATTGTTGTGCCAAGCGGGGACAGAACGGAGACAAAGGCGCAGATGTCAGGGTATCGGGGAATATGAGGTTTAATTACAGGCAAGGCATGGAAAACGCAGACGGACAATACAATGACCAGACTGGGGAAACAAACTGAAAAGAGGACTAAATACAGAGGACTAATGACAACAACCAGAAACAGCTGATCACACTGGGATTCCACACAGGGTTAATGAGGGGGCGTGATACACCGAAGGAGCGGACGATCAGGGTAGGACACTTTTTTTTTAAGCTTTACACATCGTTTGGATACAATTATTATTTATTTTCTTACTTCACAAATGACTGTTTTGATAAATGTGCTTAGATGTGTTTAGCACAGTATATGCTCATCTTGTTTTGTCCAGTTCATTTTGTGTTTAAATGCTAAAAAATAAAACACACTTAGGTGTATTCTTTTGGGGGCCGGGAACCAATTAATTGGTTTTCCATTATTTCTGATGGGGAAAGTTCGATAACTCGAACTTTTTAGGATTCAATCCGGAGTTCTGAACGGATTAAATTAAATGTCTGAGGTACCACTGTATAATCCTATTTCAGTTTTTGTTCCCTTTTTTCCATCCCTCCTGACTTTTATCCATTTAATTTTTTTATTTGTTTTTACTTAACTTCTCAGTCTAAGGAGCAATCAGATTTGCTTTCCACTGCAAGCTATATCCATACAACTATGCACATAACCAAAAATCTTGCTCTTTTAACCTCATGAGGCAATTTAGATATAACTGACATAACCCATCCAAATAATGATTCATCAAACTTGGGTTCACATACCTAAGATGAGGTTGCAAATAGCAGTCCGTGCCATCTTTATATTCTGGAAAGATCCTAATATATGTACTTTCCTAGAAAACAAGCGTATCAGAATCATAAAGGGCAAAATTAAATAGGTCAGTTAAGTGAGTATCAATTTCAAAAATTAATATTAAAAATAAAAACTCACGTGTCTGCAAGTACAATTCGAGTCCTTGTCACATTTTCTATGGTAAATTTAGTTTTCCCTCCCTTGCCTGCTATTCTTCCAACAGCTCTGGATAAGTGGTCTCCTTTGAGTGGTTTAACTTAAAGAAAATTTGTATATTATTAAAATCGTACAAAATTTCTTTAAAAGTATTTTTTGTAACTGTACATACATTGAAACCATGTCATTAGATCTACCCATTTAATATGAGCCAAAACCAAAGAATAACATACATTACACTTCAGAGATCAATAGACAATTTCACAAGACTCTAATCAACATTCTCATTTGTGAAAATAAGTAAAAATGTTCTGGACATAAAAAACTGCCCTACCTATAATAAAAAATATGTATTTATACTAAAACGCATAGACACTAAAGACACTAAAACATCACTTTATTTAAGAGTTCTACATGGTCATTACTCACTTTCAATGTAAACAAATGAAGTCATTGTGTTCCAACAGCTGGGTTATACTGTAACAATACTCACCATCTGTGACGTCAAAGGATTCAAGAAACAGCTCGTCTAATCTGATTAGTGCCAGAGCATCCTGGAGACAAAACCAAAGTTAACACAGCAGACATAATAAATGAAAGCTCGTACAAAAGTTTAGCCAACTACAAAAGATAAGCTTACCTCAACTTGAAAGCCTAGTACAAAAGCTTTCACAAAATCTGCGGCTTTTGTCAGAGCACCGATGTCTTGCGTTTCTTTACAGGTCTGTTGAAAAATGGAGATACAAACCAACCTCTTCACGTTCAGTTGGCCATTAAATATATCCTTCAATTAGTCTGGGTACGCCAGGCGTACCGCTGATTCAAACTGCCTGTCAAACCAGCAATCTGGGAAGTTGACAGTAATTTACAACAGGTATAATAAATGTTGTCTTTTGACGGCTTACGTTCAATGCACTTACTTTGATTTCGACATTCCTTGTCTTCAGGTTAAATCTGACTTGAAGCTGTAGGTGTTCAACGATCGGAGTAAAAATCTTTAACCAGTTTTCTTTCAGGGGAGTATACCGATGCCCGGGTACAGGGACTTTCCGTACTTCGTCTGAATTACCCTTGAACACATGAAAACAAGTACCGTGGTGATTGTTAGACGGTATCCTACTTGCAGCTACAATAGCAAGACTTTGGTCCTTCAGTAAATTGCATGGCAACTGGTCTATGTAGTTGTAAAGGAACGGCTTATTTTACCATCAGTTTGTCTCCAGAAATAGGTGGAAACTCCGGTCTCTTTCGTGCCACGGCGTCCTCTGTGTCCATCTCTCCGTCTTCCACTTGCCTCTTGCGCTTATTGTTCTTTTTGGATTTTACCTTTTTAAATCCGCTGTCCAAACTCTGACAGTCCATCTCGGCGGCTGCTTTATGTTCATTCTCACTTGGTTTCTCGGTATCCATTGCCAAGTTTGCGAAGATCTAACGTAAAAGACACAGTTTAAAAAGTTAAACACGCTGCTACAAATCGCACACGTTGTTAAGGGATGGCCGCCATCTTGAAAAGGACCGGAAGTCGTCACGCACGCCTCGAATGAGAGTCGCGTATGCGTACATCCGTCACACCATCTCCGTTTCAATCCATCCATCCAACTAACTGCTTATCCTGGTCATTATTGCAGTCTACCCTAATTAGTACTATTCTTCTACATTCTTCTACCTTAGATTAATTGATTCAGTAAGTAACAGCAAGTCTTATTTGTAAATAGCACTTTGAGATTTATTTTAAATGTAAAGCGCATAACAAATAAAATCTATTATTATTATTATTATTATTATTATTATTATTATTATTATTTATTAGTAATTCTCTGACCTTTTTTTCAACCAGTTGCTATCGAATTTCAAACTGCTGTATTGGGTGTCAGTTATATTTAGGCAGTTATGCGTATTATGGACAATACTGTAAACTTTATACTTTATTTAAACTGGTTTTATAATAAACTGAGAATGTCTGTATTGCACTCATTCTAGGATTCAAACTACCCATTGTGATTTAGAACTGCAAATTTATGGCAGTGATGGTTCTGTGGCAGTCTGCTACTTAAATGTATCTAGAGCAGATCATCATGTGCTCTAGATTCGTACTATAGAGACTACTAAATATCCTGTCCATCCAATAAAAGGCCACGGATATTTAAGTGCAATTCCACTTATAGCCTTAGAGGTCGCCAGATAATGACAAATAATTCTTCTACTCGCAAGACTGGTGACCGCCATCTATAAAGGATTGCCTGTAAACTGCATTTACTAATAGAAAAATGTGTAAAATGTTTTTTTCTTAAATTAACTTATTGTTTCTCTATATTAAAAGGCAAGTGAAATAAAGTGTGTCCCTTTTCTACAGTTATGATAAATATGTAGGCATATCCGCTAATGCAGGGCTAGGCTGCACGTACATCGTGAACATTCCCTTCTGCTACATTACAAGTAAAATCGATGATCTGGAATGAAAACCAAGCAGTTTGCTATAGCCCTCAAATATTTTTTATGCTCTAGCACATAATTATAGTTTTGATCAGAATAACAAAGCCTAAGGTCCATTAAGTATGTTTTGAAGTCGTTATATGATAAATCTCATTTTCGTATTTCTGTATTTCACTCTTGAAACCTCAGTGTTCCTTAATTTTGTGCTACTGCTCGGGAAATTTTGTGATACTGCTCGGGAAATACTGTCAAAATTGTTTCTCTTTTTTGGTTTCATATTACGGTGACCCTTTTTGCACTCGGCAGTATGATTGATGATGTAACGAATATTCCCAGAAGACCACGGAGTTAAAATGTAGATGAAATCGGTAGATGCATGTTAAGACTTGTGATTATCTTAAAGACACTACCAGCCACAGCACAACCATCTGTTGCCATTGTTGTATTACATGTAGGGTCATATCAGAGTTAGTTCACTAATAGTCTGCTTGAATGTTGCCCATTTGGTTCTCTCTGTTTTTGTTTTAACCTAAAAGCTTTTCTGGCACAATCGAGAAAACTTTCTATTTTGTTTTTTCCCTTTCCAGGTTTGGTTTAAAACAGGGTAAGACATCTATTACAGGATCATGACTCCTGGTTTCAATAAATATTTCCAGGAGTTTTATTTGGGATGTCTTCAATTACAGACCGATTGGCACAGTTACACGCATTTGGGAGAAGAGAAACACAGGTCCTTCAGAAGTAACATTATCTCGTTTATTTATCAAATAAATCAGGAACATTAGTGAATAATGTTATACTGTTTATTTAATTTTCTTTATTATTATCAAATAAACCAAAACGATCAAACAATTTGATATATTTACTGAAAAAACACAGAAGAACAAGTAACATGTACAAGACAAAAAAAATCTATCTAAAAATTGGAAACAAATCTCACATTAGAAATTCATGTTTATACTCTAAGAAAAAAAACTTGACCATGGCACATGGACATAAATCATGGGAGGAGGGGGGGGGCAGTAATCAAAACCAGCCAATGCAACCCTCTGGACCCCCTTGAATGGGTGGAGACTTCAACCCCCCAACACACAACCCGAAGTTGTACCCCTAACCATGCATATCCCTGTCTTCCTATTTGGATGATACCTTATAATACCTTTCAGTATTTAAATTTGGAATACATGTATTCTTTCCCTTATGCAGTATTTCACATCCCTGTGAATCTGTACTGGACACGTTGGTGAAATAGGATGGTTCAAAACGTTTAAATACGTTAATCAAAATTGGAATCCACTGGGCCAACATATAATAAGAGAAAAGTTTGTTGATCACCAATAAATATATTAATTTCAGTTTATAATAACCAGCTATCCTGGACTGTGTGCTCTGGATCGTTAAATGAGAATAGAATGAACACCAGCCAGACACAGTTGGGTCCAGGTTTGAATCCCTAACAAACCTTCCCACGACCTTCAACTGTGTTTGAAAAACGAGTAAATAAAAAATACAACATTTATTCATTATGTCGACTTAGCACGAGCGATGCCCCTGAAACTGATCCAAATGACCACGTCATAACCCTTAACTGTTTACAGTGGTGTCACTGTGCTGTTTCAAATTGTCCCTCAATTAACTTTGTGTAGTACTAGATCCCAGGCAACAGCGTTGTCCATAGAGACAAAGAATTGTGAAAATAAACGCTCGTTTTTGTTGTGCCTGCGTTTTTGTTTGTTTTTCTCTCTCATTTGTTTTCGTCTGTTTGTTCATCCATGGAGAAAGGGCAGCAGCGCCATATTTTCCTTTAAATTTCTTTTAAAAGCCAGAATTCCCCATTTTTCTGTGCGAAGTCCTTTAAGTTGTAAGTGAGCCACATGCACTCATGAAAGACAAATTAGGTCACGAACGAGGAATGTTTTTATGGCCCAAAACCGAACCATTAAAAGAGCTACAGTAACGATTCCCATCTTGATTCGAAGTTTATTTACTTATGTGGTGTGTTGGGAGAATATCTGGGTAGGGAGGCGGTGTAATGCATCATGACACCATTAGAGGAACTTAGCCCAGCTTAAAGGGGCAATGCGTGGTTGTCCATCTACACTAATTTATAACTTATTTATTTTACAATGTCAGGCTTTGAGGGGTTCTGAAGAAACAACAAATACCACGAAGCTGCGCTTCGACTTGTTTGAAAAGGAGTCGGTTAAGGATAATGAAGACGGAATGAAACTTTTGAAGAGAGTTTAGATGGTCTAAACAAACCAATGTTGACTATGCCGGAGGGGGTAATTTAAATGTCTGCCTCCGTGCGGTGGTGGCTTTGTGTGCGAGTGTTGTGCACGTTAAAACCTTGGCCCTGACCAGTCGTTCAGAGAGCTCGGGATTTTGTTGCTAATTGTTTTGGCAGGATGCAATTTAGCCGGGACACGTTCAGACCTGAATCGCGGTAGGAAGCCGGCATTTGACATTTTCAGCAAACGGCAGTTCTGCTGAACCCCAGTAGGTGGCAGCATCAGAAAGGCAAACAGTTCAATGTCTTTTTTTTACAGGTCTTACTAATATTTTTAAATGAGCACATACAATTTTTAAATGAAAATTCAAGAACGTAGTCCCTCTGACCCTGCTAAAAAAACATTCTTCCAGGAATAGTAAGCCTTATATTTTGTATGCATATACTGTATAATACTGCCTAGAGGATTGCAGGACAGCCAACTGGGATATATTTGCTTCTGGACAGAGCTCCCTTTTCCAATCCTTCTTCCGTGGTCACCCAGCAAAAACTTTCCTGTTAACACCATGAGGGGGCTAACAACCAGGTAATGGCGATACTGTCGGGCTCCCCCAGGAGAGCCCGATATCATTTGCCTGGGGCCCCCGGCTAATAACACAGTCATTAACAGTAGACATGAATGAAAGGGAAACTAATAACAGAGAAAAATGGCCTGCTGGGATTACTGAGAGCCAGCGAAGGCCTGTTGAAAAGTTGGTTTATATTAGCTACAGCCAATTAAATTTCACTTTTTTTTTCAGAGGCCATGTGACTGATATTCATGCTGTATTTCTAGATAGAGCATAAATGCAATGGAATGCATTTTCTCTCTCTCTCTCTCTCTCTCTCTCTTTCTCCCTCCTTCCTCTTTTCTCTCCATCTATACATATTTATTTCTTTGTGTATTTTACACACGTATAAAATCAGAAATGCCTCAGCTGCTGCACCGACTTTATTGTCAGCACTGTAATTTCACAAAGCGTAAATGTATAGGGCTGGCAGCATGTAAGTATGGCAAAACGCCACCTAAACTGTGAGTCCGTGGTGTTCACAGCCACAGGCACGTCCACGTCAGCCAAGCCGCGGCTCCCCATGCGGCCCCTTTTGCCGAGCGTGATTCTGAGAGTGTATGCTGCAGCCGTTCTGCCCTCACGCGCGTGTTTATGGGGGGGCCGAGGGGTCCGCCCTGATCGACGACGCCGTGATTGGCCCTGAGCTGTGTAAACAGCACCACAATCCCCTTCACCCCAAGAACATACTTCCAACTCATTTGTGTCACCCTTCATTCACCTCGTGTCGTGCAGATGTGTAGATTAATCAAGATTAGATTTTTTGTTTTTTTTATCCTTGTACTGACCCTGGGGAAATTGCGCTTTGATTTGGGACTGGGTTGTGTGCCCAGCCAGTTAGGGT
>JAABNY020000040.1:12974046-12984420 GCA_015164015.2 Brevimyrus niger | reverse complement strand
GGGAGTGGTGGTGGGGGGGTGGGGGGGGGGGGGGGGGGGGGGGGGGGGGGGGGGGGGGGGGGGGTCCATCAAGTAGCCGAGTCTGGAAGCACAGGTATAGGAAAGGCCTTTTATGGGATTTTTATATATGTACACCAATGCTGATGCCTCTTAAAAACACAGTGTTTTCAAAGTTAACTGAAATACTACATTTCAGAACAAAATTTCAATATCCTAGTACATACCTAATATTTTTTTATGTTCACAGTGCTGTGGATTTTTACTTCGGGATAATTTACTGGAGCAATTCCAGTTAGGCATCCAGCTGAACAGCCCTAAAGTAGGCCCTCCCGGGACTCTAACAGGCATCCTTCAGGTTGCAAGTTTACGTTCTTGGCCGCCGAGCTCCCCACCGTCCTGCTGCCAGCCGATATTTTCCCAAAATACGATGACAAAACTCTTATTTTGTGTTGAAGCGCAATTAGTGTAAAGGCGACGCGAGATGGCGGCTGCACTTTTGAAGTCGCGCTTTGATGCCTTGCCAGCGCAAGTTGCTAACAGCCGTGCCGTGCGCTAGCTTCCGCTGTGACTGTAACCCGGCCCCCCCCCCGGACCTGCCTCTACAAACACCCGTGGACAGACAGCTTTGTTCTCGTTAAGCCACCTACGGCGCTTCCATCTGCCAGCCTCCGTCGGATCGCCGTCCTGCCCTCCCTGTGGCTCTCTTCCCTCTCCCCTACCTGCCCAAGCTGAGCAGCCATGCTGTCTTGTTGGAGATGGTCACCTGCATCGTATCCAAACACCTTCAGTTCACCTGATCATTGCCAACATCTCACCGCAGATAATACTGAGTGTCTTTTTTTAACCCTGTATACCTCTATGCCTTGTGCTCATCCTACTTCATTAACTATCATTCTTCATTATACATAATGTTTGCTTGTTGTATTTTTCATTTACATTTTATTTTTTTATTTAACAGATGTTTTTATCCAAAATGACTTGATTTCTGAGAAAGCAGAGTCAGAGAATTCTTAGAGCAATTGGGGGTGATGGCTAGGGTCACTTTAATTTCCAGGCTTACCCAGATTGAAGGCCAGGTACCTCCTCTAAAAAGAGGTCTGAACCAAACTTGTTTCATACATTTTTGCGCCCCCCCCCCTTCCCGCTGAGAAATACACCATTGTAATGAAAAGGTGGGGGGGGGGGGGGGGGGGGGGGGGGGGGGGGTGGGGGGGGGGGGGGGTTCTGACCATGTTAATGTGGTTGGGTGCCTTGCTCAGGGGCTCAACAGCAAAACATATCTGAAGGGCCTGGGATTTGAACCAACAACCTGATCGCAGACACTGCACCCTAGCCCCATAACCATTTCCATGCCGGAGTTAATGTGTCCCCATTCACAACCATAACCACATAATAGCCATTATAACTGATACCTATGTTCTGCAATCATTACCAACCTCATCTCGCCATTCTCTATCTCATTCATCCGGTTAAGCCTGTATTACTACGATCTAACTATCTCACTGATATCCTTGATCATTTTGCAGCCATAAGAATATATTTGGTGCATTCTGGCCCTGGGTTCTACCCCAAAGCTCCCGAAAGTCGACGCAAACCCTGAAGCGCTATTAGGTGGTAAAACTGTAGAGCGCACAAGCGACCCTTTCAGGGATGTCAGAAGTTATATTCAGCCGTTCTTAAGGTGGTATGGTCCCCTTGCCTCTCAAGTAATAAATCAAAAAGCAGAACACAACAAGGCGTCTGTTCTTCCCACCGGCTACCTTTAAACCCAGCTATGCAGTCAGCCTCGGAGACCACGGGAGCTCGGTATGCAATAACGTCATTGATTTTTTTTTCTAAGGGAAAAAAGATAATATTCCATGTAAACTCAAGTACTTAAATCTGGGTCTTTCCATTAAACTGTACCCCTCGTCTTCCCCCCCCAAAGTCAGTTCAGTCTGATTGTGTTTACTACTTTAACAACCAGAAATGGTGCAGTCTATGTCATTCTGACATAGATATTCACTGCCTCCTTGCAGTTTTTTTCCAGTATGGTCTCAGAAAAACATAGAAAGGGTCTTAGCAGAGGTTAACATGATTTATTAATCTTATTCATAAGCCACTTGGTCATACATCATCTGAAACTGGATATCCCTTCAGTTCCATGCTGATTACACACAAATCTACTTTTTAACAACCACTAATTGTCACCGTCTGTATGAAGGTCTGGTCAAAACTCCATTTTTTATTACATATATAAAAGTCTGTCTTGCTGTAGCCTGCTTACTTTATGTGCAAAATAACACAAAAATTATTACTCACTGAATCCAAAAGTTCTATTGCAAACCACTGTCCTTCAATACCATGTATACCTTTATGGAAGCTGATGTTTAAATACACATTTTCAATTAATGTGCTTTCTTTGAAATACGTCATTTTTTTTTTTTTTTTAATAAAGACATTTCACTATTTCCCACTGGGTTGAAATAATTATATTGCATAATTTATAGCCTAATCAGACACTTTTTACAAGAACAACTTATTATATGCTAAGATTATTACAAGATTAAATTAAATTAAAGGTTAAGTACCTTATTACCAGAAACTGTTGCGGCTTCATATGGTCGCATCCATAAAGATAATAAAGATAATGCACAAAGGGAGATAAAGTTTGATTTCAGCCATCTGGTTAGTGACTTGAATTTCTTTACGCTGATTTTAAGCTCACGAATTCATAATGAATTAGTAATTTTCTATCCAAAACTGTCACATTTCTTATGGTATTGCATTTAAAATTGAACTTAAAAAATAGACTTAAGGGGGGTCGGACCTTGGAATTTTAGAAAGTTATCTTTCTTAGTGCTAAAACTATTGTTTAATTTGCTACTTGAGCAAGTCAACAGTGTAGGTTTGGTTTCACTGGTAGGGAGCAGGCAGCCCGGAACACACATGGTACTCTCACGATTTTGGTAGGTACATGTCCCTACTGTCCACACCCAAATCTAAATGCTTGGTATAAGGACATGGGGATTTTCTTGTGCTTACATATCCCATCTCGGTCTCCTATGAGAAATAGGCGCATATAGCTTAGGGTTAAAGCTCAGAGTTTGTGATTTTTCCAGCACCCCCCAGATTTTTTTTTCTTTCTTTTTAGGGGGGGGTGGGGACGACACGGTTAGCCTTGTTCAATTGCTGAATGACACTGTTATTATTTGGCTGATCATGGGATTTGAGCTGTCGACCTTCTGATCACAGGTGACGCCCGGGCCACAAGCTGCCCCCCCTCCCTCACTGAAGGACATCAGCGTTTATGTAACAGGCCTCCATGTATCAGCCCTTGTTACACGCACATTTCCTAAAGTTCTGTACTTTCTGAGTGAAAGAAAACAAGGGCTGTAATAAGAGAAAAGGCCAACACACACATAGTACTACTTCAAACCATATTTTACCTAAAAATGAGATATGTTTTGTTTTTCTTTTTGCTGAGTCTGAAAGATACACAACCTGTTGGGTAGAAAATAAACTGTGAAGAGAAAAAAAAGATTTGTGTTAATAATGAAAATCATGTTGGCTAACGGCACAAATGCTACTGGACGGATAAATCACGGGAATCCGCTTTGGTTCCATTCGATCTTTGGTTCGCCATCTGGGCTCAGTTTCCGCTCCTGAACGGAACACAGTTTAAGATTCACTCCTTTAACACCATTCTCTAAATTCTGTGACTTAACCTTGAAAAAATAGGGTCACTTTCTTTTTTAACTTTTAAAAATATTTTTTGCACTTTTTAGCTTGAAAGAAAAATATTGAATAAGTTGCCAAAGTGAACGTCTTGAGAGGCGTTTTATTCGTGATTCTCTCCCGGATGAAAAATATGTTTGTCCACATACTGAGCCGTCGGTTTCTGTTATCTCAATGACCTAACACAGAAATCCACTTTAAGTGTTGCGTTTGCTAACTCACCAGACTTTATCCATTATTGTCCATCCTTTATGTCCACCCTGAGCTCTGAAGCGCTGCCTGATGTTTCAGGAATGAATGCCGTGCTGCTGCGTGTATTTATAATGAAAATGACTTCTGTAATTCTATTAATAAAAACAACCAAAGTAGCTCAGCTAACTGAAGGAACTGCAAGAAAATAGGCATCATTCTCACTCTGAATTTTATAATTTAATTCTTTTAAATAGAAATTAATAGTTATGATAATGACTAACAGGATAAATATAAATCAATAATAAAATATTAGTTTGTCTTATTTTTACATTCCTAACACCAGATTTTGTATATGACTGTGAAACTTTACCTTGTGCACTGGAGAGTGCCACGTTTTCCACAGACAAGACGAGATTCGCTTCATATTGGTGGAGATGACCTCCCGGGCAACTGAAGAGTGACTGAGCATGACTGAAAGATCGCAAGTGCATTTGCGCATTTCTCAAGGCTGTAGTCAGTAATTTGCATCGCCTGTCATTACCATTCCATCCATGTCTGTGTTTATCACTCTCCTGTAAGCACTGAGAAAAATTCAAATGCAGAATTTGACAGGGGTCTGAAATGTTTTGTACTTTCTTCAAGTAAAATAGATTTTTCCCCCCCCCCCATTTTTTTTAGGGGGGGGGGGTTGTTATTTAGATATATATACAGTACAATTGTTTACACACTCAGTCAACCAGACAGAGTTTTCAGTTTTTACTTATATCGACTGTGGTAATATTTGTATTTGTCTATATAATCCTCATACAACTTGTTATGACAGCTTGTTTTTAAACATGTTCGGTATGAGACAGGAATAATTTATAATTGATTAATTGATTGATCTCTCTCTTTCTCAGTGTACTTCGTTTTCTTTGTACGTGTCTGGGTGATTGCACTATTGTCATTGCAGTCTGCTGGGCATCTGTGTTGGGGCGCAAAGCCATTTTCATCCCGTTCGTCAGTTATCAATCATTTGCTCGTTCTTCATCCCGTAGAAGCCGAGCTAATATTACACGTTTCTGGTTAGATGGCACTGGGGGACACGCAGCGGTTGACAGTTGCTCCACGAGCGCATTTTTCAGCTTGATTGGCACAGCAAGGAGACTCGTGTAAAGTTCCACTTGATTACACTCAATTTGCCCCACGTTGAACTCAATATTACATTGTGACAGCATGCGCGGCCCTTTATTCGCCTCCGAAGTCATTTTCCGCACTCTGAACAACGGCCGACCGTGGCCAGGCAGAAAATGCAGGGAACGGATATGGAAAGCAGGAGGTGTGTCGGCAGCAGACAAATTTCAAAAGACGTGCATCGATAAGCG
Organism: Brevimyrus niger; assembly: GCA_015164015.2. Taxonomy (NCBI): domain Eukaryota; kingdom Metazoa; phylum Chordata; class Actinopteri; order Osteoglossiformes; family Mormyridae; genus Brevimyrus; species Brevimyrus niger. The sequence goes on along the minus strand of JAABNY020000040.1, from coordinate 12,979,147 downwards.
TTATCTAAGCGGGCCAAGGACAAATAGCAGACAAATAACGGATGATTGCAGCACTGAAATACAATGACCTAAGACTATCAGTGATTTCATGCATGTATACCAAACCGGATAATAAATAGACATTTTTGTTTACGCAAATTGTGAGCAATTGTTAGTATTTGTGACCTAAAGCCTGTTATTTGCCGGCACGACCCTTTCAGAAAACATGGGACACATTACGAGTTAAGATCTGACAGTACCTTGTTAGTTCGTGCAGTAACATTAAAATTTGCCGCATAGAAATGGAATGGCAGAGTGCAAGAATCCCATCACGCTGTCTGAGAGACGGCTGCCAGCCGCCTCTAGATTGAGCTTATAATCTGCACACTTGTCTATTTCCACGAGTGGAACGTGGATGAGAGAATCCATATCTGAACATTTGAACTGTTCTTAACTTCTAGAACTTTTTAGGCGGCATCGTGTGGCGCTTTGGGTTAGGATGCTATGAACAGAAGGTCGCTGGTTCACGCTTCAGGGTCAGCAGAGTGATTTCACCATTGGGTCCTTAAGCCCCAATTGCCCTAAGCACTGTCTGGTCCTGCTTTCTCAGTTCCTGACCGATTTCTCAATTGTATGTCACTTTGAATAAGTAAATAAATGCAAAGGCTTTATCAATAATCCAACAAGGACAACAGGCAACATTGTACATAAGTTCAAGCAGGAGTCTTTTTTCTTTTAAAAACGGTACTTTACTACAATGCATTCACTATGTTATATAGGGTGGATTGAATACAGTCTTGCTTTGCATAAATCACTCTGTAAGCAAATAAATATCCATGTCTGTTTGGCAATAGAAAATGTATATTCCTTTGTGCGTGAGAGTCCTGAGCTGCATTTTCAAATGTAATGTATCTCCAGCTACAGTAAATTGCCAACAAATTCTTTCTGAATAATTCTCTTTATTCATTTTTTAGGGTGATCATACTAAAATTTAACTCATTAAATTCTAGTTCAGGAAGACATCAAAGAGTGAAAGAAATCAGTCAACCACTGGGCTTTTCTCAAAGCGCTGGAGTGAACAATTTTTCATTTGACAGCTTGGGACGTGTCAAGACGTCTCCACCAGGCAAACGATGTTTACATACCCCCACCCCCGATTCCTTCTGCTCCGATAGCCTCCAGGTGAGCTTCCCTCGATTATCTCGGCTCTGACACCCAACAGGTGCAAGAGCCTGGAGAAAATGGAGCGACGTGTTACTGCAAAGACGACACGCAAACGAGGGAGTGACTCGGCTAGAGAAAGGGACAGGAGGCCCTTTCAGGATGCTGTGGGGTTGGGGGAATTGGACTCAGCCTGTAACCTTTAAGCCTCTTGAGTCAGAGGAATGCGTCAGGTCAGAGCAAGGCACCCCTCGGAGTCTGTGGTTTGCGCTTCCCTTGCTAGATAACATGAGAAATCTGTAATTCAAACTGAGAGATATGTGCTGAGGGACAAATGCTCAGGGGAATGTATGAGTAACAGGAAGGAGATACAAGGGTCCGGCGGTCTAAGCGAGAATGTGCAAGCCCCGCAGCGTTGGTGCTGTTCACACACGCAGACGGACATCTGATCTCCCCTGCATGTTCTGATTGTCATTTCAGAGTGAGTCGTATGTTGTTCCACAGGTGAAGTACACACTATCGTTGAAATTGATTCCAAATTACTTTCAACCCTTCTTGATCAAATGTGCATGCTTATTGTTTGGTTTACAGTACTGGAAAATCCTTTCTAGGAAAACTTGTGATTTTCTGGTAACAAAGTGCACAAAGACAGTAAGAGACTCAAACAAACCAAAGAAAACAATAATTGCATGTAATTATGAAACAGAAAAAAGAGACCTAAAGACTTTAATCTTGCTCTTTGGGATATTTAATAGCTTCAAATCCAACAGAATATGATATATAACTGGCTTTAATTAAGCAATCAAACTTAATGCTATAAAGCTGCACTATATGGCCAGAAGTATACAGATACTACTTTTAATTAGATTACTTGGCTAATTAAGTAACACCCATTGACGACAAGGGTGATGAAATAAGATCTCAGCCCTGCATCCTCCAGCAACAAACACTGACAGCAGAATTGGGGCTCTCACATAAAAGCTTAGTAACTTTCAGCTTGGTACCATCCTAAGACTCCATCTTTCCAACAAGACATTTTGCCAAATCTCTGTCCTGCTACAGCTATCCTGGCTAACCTAAAGGTAAAAGTGGTAATGTCTAAAAGTAGAAATGCCTTGGAGCACGTTCAGTTGTCAGCTGTAGGTTTTGCAAACTTCTTTTTTTCACCCTACCTGAATATTAGCGATTCCCACCGCAATGTTGCAACATCTAACAGAAATCTTTCCCTAAAGAGTACAGCACAGGAGTACAGTGGAACCTCGGATTACGAGTAACGCGGTTTACGAGTGTTCCGCAAGACGAGCAAAGATTTTTCAGAAATTTTGACTTGAAAACCGAGCAAGATCTTGCAATACAAGCATTATGTACACACTTTGTTGAGCGTCACGTGATCACATCTTAAACGATGGTTTTAGCAGTGCCAGCGATGAAACTGTCTAACGACAATGCAATGTCCACATTTCCGCAAAATCAAAAAGGAAACAAACGCAACTGTCATTGGATAGGTTCCTTATTAAAGTCACACAAAAAGAAAAAGATTCCAGTGAGCCAACAGATAGCAGTGATTCCGTTATTTAAAGTGAAAATCAACAAACTGTCTACAAAAATACCCTCTTCTCTCTCTCGTCTCCCTCACACCATACATGATTCTCTTCAAAGGTAAAGTGTACATAAATTTGTTTTACATATATTTTACTTTATATTTTGTAATAACATCACTAACTTATAGTTTAATTAGTTCTGTATAACTGGTGGTTAGCCCTGGTGGTTAGCCCTCTTGCCTCACACCTCTGGGACTCGGGTCTGAGCTTCTGCCATGGCTCCAAGCGTGTGGACCTTGCATGTTCTTCCTGTGATCTCGTGGAGTTTCCTCCAGGGACTCCGGTTTCCCCCCACAGTTAAAAAAAAATGCTGAGGTGAATCGGAGTTACCAAACTGCCTGTAAGTGTTGATGGTGTGTCTACCCTGCGATGGGTTGGCGCAACATCCTGGTTGTTCCCTACTTTGCACCTATAGGCTCCAGACCCCTGTTACCCTGCATAGGCTCCAGACCCCTGTTACCCTGCATAGGCTCCAGACCCCTGTTACCCAGCATAGGCTCCAGACCCCTGTTACCCTGCATAGGCTCCAGACCCCTGTTACCCTGTACAGAACAAGCAGGTACAGAAAATAGATGAACAGACATTTTTTCTACCCCATTCACCGGGTATACAAATTTTATACATGAATTGATAAATAATTCTTAAAATATGAAGGTCGGCAGCTAACAGGCTAAATGATGATACATCATCATTCTTGCAGGCTCATAGAAACCTGGCACCTACTTCATTGACATGAATGACAAATTTCTGATAGGTACTTTAGAAAATGAGAGCTAAAAACGTCTCGAGCTGTTCCGACCGCTGAAACAGAATGTAATTCTCTTTGTTTTATGACTTTGGGATTGCTTTATTGTTCTGTGCAAAAGTCTCAGGCCACCAAAGAGAACTGCATTTAAATGGTCTTCATATTCTTGTTAAACAATGACTTCATGTTTGTCAGAGTTCCTTCAAAACCTCTCTGAAATTCACCCTAGTATTTGCAGAAACTATCCCATATATCCAACCACTAGTATTCCATGTTTGGCTAATCAGTATCTCATTGATTTTTTTAACTGATTATGTTAATTAAGTGAGCCAGTGGTGAAGATTAACGTAAATCAGTAATGACTGGGCTGCCCCTGAAGCGATGTCGGGGGACCAAAGCGCCGCTCAGCTAGCCATCCAGCCAGAGGCCACATGTGGATTTTGCAAAGACTAATTCAGAATAATCATTAAAAATACGGCAAAACGGTCTTATATATCTGTAAATGGAATCCAGTTACTCTACATAATTTACACACATGTGATCCAAACTTCTCCCGGCCAATATGCTACAGCCAATACCAGCGTATATGACACATAAAAGCTGCATAATCAATGGTACATTAGTGAAATGTTGCAGCAGCACATTGTAATTAATGAGCCGTTCGTTTATGGGAACCACACATGCAGCGTGATGCGCGCATCTCCGTCTATCCCATTGCATCTTCTAGGATTCATTTGGCACAATTACATGGGTAATTTATATGTTCACATAGCAATGCCTTCGGGTACATTGTGAATTTAATGTGAAACAGACACTCGAGCTTCTCCGACTGCGGAGCAGTGGAGTGCGACTGGCCCCTTCCCCGTCCCCATGTACCTCTCTCTGGACCCCCCCGCCTTTCCCGCGACGAGCTGCAGTTTTAGTAACTCTAGCTGTCTAAGCAGAGTGGTGTCATCATGCTGTTCAAGCACGCTAATCAGCAATTCGCTTGTGTCCCTCTACATTGCCTTTACGTTGGGGGTTTCTGGGGCCGAACTGAACAATTCCATATGCCCCAATACCCCCCCCCCTTCATCCCCCCCTTTTTTGTATGCACACTTTGAGGCTGTGTTTGGGATAATTATTTTGTACAGTCATACTTAAAACTAGCACAAAATGTTCCAAGTTCTTTTTCTGCACAGTTGGTTATTTGATAGTTGCCGTACTTGTAAATATTAGAACATTTATATGTAAGGATGCCGATTTGCGTGGAATCCAAAGTTCAAGTTGATCCACAAGAATGTTTCTGCTGTTGTACCCTTGAGAGAAGTACTTGGAGAAGGATAATAGCTGTTTGTAGGCCGTATAGTACTGTTCCCCTCAAGGATACAGTTTCAGGTCACAGGCTGAGACATAAGAACTACAGGTGTTCAGTTTCCTTGTTTTTTAAGCATGGTGGGATAAGTGTCAGTCTATCTCGCCTTGTTTTACAAAGCTTGTTGGGTTAAGGTTGTTATTTGGAGCCTGTGGGGAGCTGGAGTGCATCCTGGGTAGGACAGCTCTCTCTCTTACACACACACACACACACACACACACACACACACACACACACACACACACACACACACACACACAC